>JAYMSW010000524.1:0-21841 GCA_036897725.1 Erodium texanum | reverse complement strand
GATTAATTAATATCACTATAAATTAATAAAATATCACAGTCCCAACATTATTAATTTATAAAGGTTTTACTGTCTATGATTGTGTCTATATATATATAATCGTTGTTTTGTAGCGACCAACTTTATCTCTCACTTGCTATGGATTATAAATAAAAGTATTGTTTTTGATACAATTATAAATAAAAGTATTAGTTAATAAAGAATGGATGAGATGCATCAAGTAATACTTAAATGGGAATATATACTAGGTGGTAATACAACGATTAATGCAACAGAGATTTTGAAATCTACATAATGAATGAACGCGCATGCCCTTCCAAGTCAATGAAAAACACTTATTTCCCCCTTTTTTTCCTTCTCTGATCTTTACTAACACAATAGCATTATCACTAGGTGTCTCTACCCCGTGTCTTCATTCCTTATTCAACACGTTGCTTTTCTATATCATCCATCATAACTAATAATACAAAACATCAAAGTGGGCCACATGGAAATCTGTTGTCAATAAGATAATTTTCTCCCACCGCATGGTCATACCTCGCCACAATATCCATAGATAGTCAATGCACTATTCTCTCCAAAAGCAATGTATCCAGAAATTCTCAGGAATACATTAATATAACAAAATTGGCCGTACGACGAGGATTGCAAAAAAAAAAAAAAGAGTTTCTTTAAAAGCTCAAAGTGGTTTCAGATCAATTGATTTTGAGATCATATATGATATGATACGACCATTCTATTAAGGTAAATGTTTCGGTACTCATGATCTTAGCTCCTGTAACGTGGCTACCCATAGAGATAGAATTATGTAACACACTTCTCTAATATTAGCACATAAATGTTTAAAAAATATTTAAGCAAGAGCATAAAAATGTCACACAAGTATTCAGAATGACCAGACCATAAAAGGAATGTAAATTCGAATCACGGGCAAGGCACTAATAGAATATATATATAAGGTGCAAGAACAACACATACCCATAGGTTATAACTGCTTTAGCATTCATCATGTACATGTCTACCTCAAATGCTCCAGCTACTATTCACAGAAGAAAAGCCCCTTCCTTTTCCTTATTTAATCAAAGGCAGGGATAGCTCTTCTCCTACACCATTCAATTATAAAATCATAAGGAACCGTTAGCCCCAAACACATACCTTTCCTCTCATATCAGGCAAAAAACACTAAATTGCTGGTTTGGTTGCAAAAATATTTATCATGCAAACAGAAATCAAACTCCACTGTTCTTAAAACCCAGAAAATCAAATCTGTAATCTCAAGGGAATACACACAAAAAATTGAACTTTAAACAAAAATCCCCCAGTAATCAAAATCAACCACAATCGAGACCGATCTATACACTAATTGCACAAAATTAAAATTACAGTACAAATTAGCACATAAACAACCACAACCCTAAGAAGAAGAAAAAAACAAGGAAATCAAAATTGCTTGTTCAAACAACCACAGAACCGATTCAAGTGTACAATACAAACAGAAACTGTAAGGGTGAGACATGAATTAGACGAGTTACCGATTAATTCAAGACGATAGGGACAGGGTCGATGGTCATGGAGATAGGGTTCGAGATTGGGGAAGCCGGAGAGAGAAAGTAAACCCTAACTCGGCCGCACAGGAAGGGGGAGGGCTAAACGACGTCGTGGATATGAAGCGATGCCTCTATTGACTTGGGCGGCGCGAGATAGTCTGAGTCGGCGGTTCAACCCATCACCATCATCTTGTGCTTCTTCATTTTCTCTTTTTCCTTGCGCGTAAAGCAAAGCACTTTCCCAAGCAATGATAGTCAGAGGGGGTTCGATAGAGTCACATGTGAAGTAGGGTCACTGCGTGACGGGTCGGTTTTGATTGGTTGAGATAGGCTTGAATGCCAGGTGGCTAGATGTTATTCGGTTATAGTTGGTGGTTCCTCGTAAAAAAATCTGGAGTTCACTTAAAATAATAAGTGGGCCCTTGTTGTGAGCCCCACCTAAAGGACAGGGGCAAAATAATAGTAAAGTGGGTCCTACGTGTTAGGTAATAATTGCGTGGGCACCAATTTACTCATATATGGGCCTAACAGTTTCGGCCCAAATGAATACGAATCGGGTTGGGTTGGTTATGGTTTCTTCTAAGCCCTTGGACTTAAGGCCCTTTAAGAGTTTAAAATAAACGACAAGTCGGTTTTACAAATCCATCAAATTTATATATCTGGGTTTGGGGTTTTGTAGTCTTTGTTGAACCTGGAGCGTGAAGGTTTTGGAGGGTCGAGCTCTTGCGCAGTGGCTTGATTGAACAGAACCAGACGGTCACAGAGCACCGCGAAGAATGGGGAAGGAAGGTGGGCTCTGGGACGATTCGGCTCTCATCAACGCATTCGACAGCGCCTTGTGCAAATACAAGGTTCGTATTTTTCTGTGCTTACTTTTGTGCTGTGTTACGAGTATTGTGACCGACTTGCGGTGATCGATTGAGCTTGGAAATTTTTGGGTTTGAATCATCAAATGAGGTTACTATTTCTCTAATCTTTCTATGCGGAAATGTTCGGAAGTTTGATTTCTGTATATAGTATATATAATTTAAGCTATAGATAGGAAAAGGGTATGGTGGGATTTTTTAGGAGCAGGATGTTGAGAATTTGAATCCATATTGGATAATTTTATGTGGGTTTTGGGAATTTTTCGTGAAATGTTGGTTGTGACAATTGGTTTACTTGTTGGAAATTAATCTTCAATGTTACTGTTGTTCTTCAGAAAATGCACAAGATAGAATATGGTGTTTCAAGTGGAGAAGGAAAAGGTGTCAGCAAAACTGAAGAGAATGCTTCTTTTCCAGAAGTTGACACTGAAAGTAACAAGAGTATCTGGTCAGCATATGACTGGACTGTGATCTTTGCTTCATTTACTTTATGAATGAAGAATTGAAAATCATTTTTTAGGTTTTGCTGAGGTGTTTCTTGAATCTTTCACTTTTAAGCTCGTTCCTTTAGTTATTGGTAAACTTACTTCAATTATATCAAGTGGTCACTAAATCCACATTATTTTGGTGTGGGACACTTCACTCCTCTTGGCATTTGATTTCAGACATAAAAAAGTATGATACTTATTTTGGGTGTAAGGAGTATTGAATTTCCTTGCCTGGTAAAATTGTTACATGTAATTCAACAAAGAAACTATTTTCCTGAAAGTTTGAATATGGTATGCACTTCTTATACTTCCTTTGAACTGTAGAGTTACTACCTGACACATAAAAGGATTGGCATGTGTATTGCTGCTAAAAAAGAGTAATAGTTCGAGGCTTTTTTGACATTGTAATAAATCATAACATTTAAATTGATTGAATGAAAAGGAGCTATCCCTATATTTTGTGAACTGGTCGCATTTTTGACAATTGTAATGCTAAATGACTTTATCTCAATTTATTATCTCTATCTTATGGCAATATAGGGAGTCGCACGAGAACAACAAAGCTTTATCAAGTGCTGAAATGGAAATAGCTGAAGCTAACCATCTTTCACCAGATAAAGAAAATCATTCTCAAGACTTGCATGGGCTTGAGACATATGTAGATTCATCAAATGGAGTGGCAGATGTGCCTAAAGGTGATTCATATACACATGGTGCAGATGATTATAACCAGTTACTCAACCAGTATTATGAGATTGAAGAGAAGAGGCAAACTGTTCTACAACAGCTTAATCAATTTGGGACTTGGAATTACCAGTATCCTGGTGATGG
The DNA here is from genome assembly GCA_036897725.1 of Erodium texanum. Lineage (NCBI taxonomy): Eukaryota > Viridiplantae > Streptophyta > Magnoliopsida > Geraniales > Geraniaceae > Erodium > Erodium texanum. Next base: position 18,109 of record JAYMSW010000524.1, on the reverse strand, counting down.
TTCTGTTTCTGCTGCACAGTGGGGAACCTGTTCAGCTTCTCAAGACTATACAGTTCCTACATGCCAAGCTTCTTATCCAACTACTGTCTGTTCATGTTGCCCTTGTGTTTCTCAATGCATGGCATCTCCTTGCCCACTTTTGGGCGGCACATCTGGTTGCCAAATTTGTGCTAATAATTCTGCTGCAAAGGGTACCGTAAAGTCAGTTGTTGAAGATGATTGCATGGTCAAAACAGCGATGCAAGCAGCAGAACAAGTCATTTCCTCCATCAGGATGAAAAATGAAGTTGATTCTCATGTAAATGAAGGTAAGTATGATTGTTTCTTAAACACATAACCATCTCAGAAAAAAAGGAAGATGTTCATACTATAGATTGTACTTTTAATGTCTACATTAAATGGTACGACCTTGAAATATTGAATATCTAGGTTTAGAGCTTTTAAGGTGGTAGTGAACTTGATTCTCTTGCCCATGAAGTTGACCCACTGAGATGGACTATTCATCTCTTGTACTATTTCAAACTCATAGTTGGCGAGAGTTTGTTCCTTTGGGTAGATCAGTTGTGGCCTCTGATAATTTTATAGCTTCTTTTTTGTGATTAAAATAATCCCAAAATTGTACTCACCTTGTACTATTTTCATACAATGCAGTGAAAGAGAATGGAGGGGAATTAGCACAAAGCACCAGCTCTCAAACAGATCTGAATGATGTTCTAAAGGCTTGGTATTCAGCAGGGTTTTACACTGGCAAGTAAGTAGAATGCTGAAACTCACTCTTCTCTATTCTTCCAATTGATTGATTCACGCCCCTTCTTGAAATTGGTTTATCCATTCTTTCTTCCATTACTGTACCGCATACAGTTTTTTATCATCATTGTTTTACAAACAATATATTAGGGAGTGAATTTTATATGTTGATGGCTATAGAATAAGAACCATTTGCTAAGCCCTTCCAACAGATGTGTAATTCATTGAACTATATTGATTCCTGAACCGGAACTTCTGCTGTAGGTATCTTGTGGAGCAATCTATTGCCAAGAAGTTACAGAGCTAAGCCTTCTCCTAGCGCCAAGCCTGTTAGGATTTTGCTCAACGTACTAGGGCATCGGTATTTTTTCCCCTTTCAATGAAGAACACTGAATGTGATGGGTTACAACATGTGCTCTGTTAGCAGATTATGGATTCAGAGGCCCACCTGTTTCCTAGGCGCTGAAGCTTAAATGCACTAAAATCATACCAACCGTATGTATTCAACATATGTCCTCTATTTTGCTGTTTCTTTCATGATGAGATGTAACAATGGATAAAAAAGATGATGACGTTTTTGCTTGGTGTTGGATATAGCCCTTGCTTTCTTTCTTTTGTGCCAGAAACTCAATTTCTTATGTTTCATCATTCACCAGACTGAAATCTGAACTGTAATAAGCTCAAAAGTGGAAATGACTGCCAATTTGTAAGCAATTGAGGGGAAATAAATGTGAAAATTGGAAACTAATCATAACCATTGGATTATAGTGGTTGAGATGTTTTCAAACTTAAGATTGTAACTTTCAACACTTTAAGCTGGAACTTTTAAGAAGTATAAACCTTCCAATGTCAAGTTTCCAAAGAGATATCTTAGCTGGTAAAAAACTATAATCCAATGGATACACATGGTTTTCAATTTTCACTTTCACTACAACTGTTGGTTTTATATCAGAATTTTGAAACTACCCTTTAACATAACACTTGCTATGTTCTACACCACTCTATAAGTTGAGATATAAAGGGAACAAGAACATTACACAAAAAATTTGGGCTGCTATCAGATCCATGATCACACACTTGCAGGTGTGTGCCAAAAACTTAAGCTCGTTGTGAACAATGCCTTTACAGGGTTTTTTGTTTTGTTTTGTAAAACCAGTTGTATAATATGTCTGTGAATCAACATTTTACTATGTTAAAAGATGGCTTATGCTGTGACCTTTGCAGCGGCTTCCTTGATTTGGTCAATTGTAAAAACACCGAAGACATCATCATCCGAAACTGCATTGATGGCAGCAAGAGCAACATCATCAACACTAACAGGTGGAGCCAGAAGAAGATCCGAAGCTGGAAGAGAACTCAAAGGTTTGGTAAAGCTTTCGGTGGCACGCAGAATTTTCTCCAGTGGTTCTCCGATCAGATCCAGTGGAATCTCAAAACCATCCACCTTCCTCTTCCCATACATGAAACCGGGTCTTAACACCACACCTAACAAAATTTGAATTCAAGAGGAATGGTTAACACTGTGAGTGGACAAACAAGGATGCTACAATATGCAAATCTAGACCACTTGACAAGACAAAGAAATGTAAGAATATGTGTACATTACCAGAGTTTGGATACTTGGAAAGAACCTCTGATTCGGCCTTCCTCTTACCGGTGAAGTAACCAGATGAAAGTAAAAATGATGGCAGATTGTAATCATGCACTGAGATCAAGATGAACTTGGGAATCCCTGAAACGAGAAAAATTGCGATGGGTTATTCTCCAACCACAAAAAAAAATAAAAAACCAATTAGCACATATTCAGGTTATATTATTTTGACTAAAATGGATCAAAACAAAGTTCAAGGACCAAAACAGATTAAATAAGATAGTTTATGGACAAATTGGACCATTCCCTGAATCAAAACATTAAAACTAACTTTCCACATTAGTTGATTTTATTTACAGCAAACAACTCTTACCATAATCCTTTGCAGCATTCACAGCCACAACATTAGCTTCACCATTAATTCTTCTCATCTGTTCCTCATTACCGAAACCTCCAAGGGTTGAAATCACTGCAGTAGCACCAACAAGAATGTCGTCCCAGTTCACGTAGAAAACATCTCCTGAAATATGCAAAGACGATTCCATAATCTGCATCAGCGGATATAATACATACGTGAAAGATACCACATTGACAAGTCATGGCTTGTGAAACAACATGTGTCATGCTAGGAAAAATGCCAGGGAACTAGAGGTTCATGAAGTACTCCAAAGTCCAAACATAAACATCAGAGTTATTTTTTCTTTTGTAGCGAAAGTATTGTAGTAATCTTCCTGGAATCTATCTAAATGGAGGTGTGTCCGCCACTTTCTAGCATTCCAAATTAAAAATAATCACACTCTGTCACTCAATTTATTTTTCATACAATTTACTCCACAACTAGATATTATTTACTCCCTAAAATGTAAGTTGGTGAATTAACTTATATGAATAACATACTATTCAAATGAGAATAAAGAAAAAAGACATGCCTGGAACCCAATTGACCTGATCAACCCATGAACTAGCAGAGGTAGGACGCCCTGACCTGTGGAATTGATTATAGTTCAGATCCCAGACTATGATAAAGAAAAGGCTTACTAAAGTGCCAATGGTTTCCATTGCAATTACAAGCACTTAAAGCTACAAGAAAAAGTCAACATGAAAACATAAATCCCAAACTGGAGATTTTTTTGCACCTGCTTATGCTTGTCACCTCTATGCCCTTTGATACTGCAGCCTTGCAAATTGCAGAACCTACAAAACCACTGCCTCCTAGGACTACAACCTACTAAAAGAAGCATCTAAGTGAGAACTATCTGCATAACATATCGAAAATTAAATTTTATATTTAATAAATACATATAAACTTTGCCTACCGTTTCACTCTTAATATCAGCTACAATATCTATTGTAGGAGAGCTAAAATCATCTCCAACACTAGCACCTGTGTAACTGCATTTGATACCGAACCTGCAAAAGCTATAACCACATAGAAGTAAAGAATCTAAAGTGGAAACATGTAAGTTTAGTCTTAACAGAAAAATGCATAATATGAGAAAAAACACTTGATGAAGAAAAAGGGGTCTCCAATAACATGATCATTACTTTGCATATTATCAATTGAATCTTGCCACTGCAAGGGCTACTGACGCAAGTTTTGCATTCAACATAAAAAAGTAACACCATCTAACAATGCTAACAGTTTTAACATTAAATATTGTGTACAAAGAGATTTAGTTGGCATGACAGCTGAATTGCTTCTGTATATCATGTCAGGTGTGTCCTTTTGTATAGTACACAAACACTTGCTATTTCACCTCAAGAAGCCTTTTACAGTAACTGAAATCCTAACTTAAACAAAATCAGATGGATAATTCCTTTTCATCATAAGCAGCATCAGACCTGTATCTTCTTTAATATAAACACTGCTACACATGTGAAAGGCAAATAGCACATTTGCAATAAACTGGTGTCAATGGTGTGCGTATTTAATTAGAATGCTTCATTCTCTTTGCATCAGTTTGACCTAGCTCCATCATTATTCCCTAATTCTAATAACACGTGCACATTCCACAGCACATAGATAAGATGCAACTTCATCCCCAACTCAAGCACTCAACGCCAATTGACCATTAGCAACTACGAATCTACCATCAATCCAAGACATACTCACACTACCAAATCACCACATAATGGCTTTCCACATCATCATCCTATGTTATCATCCCCAACATGCCTAAAACAGGATTTTCACAGATCACAAAACCCAAAATTCTAATTCCAAGGTACACCCAAACATTTTAATTTAACAACCAGTGTTGCTTTCATGGTTGAATCCCATTCCTATCATAACTCCTCCATGGCTATATCCAACTCTGAATTTGGATTCTGAACCAGAAACTCGCCAAATTTCACTTCCTAAAAATTACACGCGATCAAAAACCTCAATTCCCTTTGACACCCACCAAACTTATTCAGATGAAATTGAACAATCACACCATGATCAATTAAAACGTACCATTTTTTTGATAATAAACAGGTGATTGGAGCCACAATCACATGCAACAAAACAATCACGAATTGTAGGAGCAGTAGATGAAGAGATAGAGCTCACCGTTTCTGGAACCGTAAATTGGGGCGATCGGAGAAGGAGAGTCTGGAGAGAGACGAAGGGGGTGTAGAAAAGGCGGGGAAGGCCAAAAACGCCGCCATTCTCCGGAGAAGAAACGGCGACGCAACTAGCAAGCTGAACTGAGCTGAACAGAGCAAAGCAAAGTAACTGGAAAACAAAAATGAAAATGGGAAAATAGAATATGATAGAGCCGGTGAGCAGCAAAAACTTTTTTGCCGTTTTGGGGCCGATGGATGGGCCGTCACGTCACTGATTCAGCTAGCCCAAAACCGCTTCACGGCTTTTACGGCTGAAAATGAGGTGTGTGGGCGCGAGATATAGAACCACGCGTGTGTACCTAATCTTGGGCTTTCTTGTTGGGCTTATAAATTTTACCGAAAGCTGGACAAAATTAACTATTCAGCCCACTAGGCCCATAAATGCGTATAGGCTCGTTCGCGTTCGGTATCGGTACATGGGTTCACTAACTGTCACTGGTTTGTTTCCCAGCAAACGAGTCCATCACAGAAGGATTTTGGTTTTGGATCACTTGTGCTTCCGAAGAAGAGAACACAGAGGTAAGAGGAAGTGAAGGACCGTTGACAATGGCGAGATCGACGACCAAGGACGCTCAAGCTCTCTTCCAGTCTCTCCGGTCTGCATACACCGCCACTCCAACCAATCTCAAGGTCCGGCTCTCTATCTCTGATTTTTCTCTTTCAAATTACTCTCCGTAATGGCAAACCTGAATTCTCACCGTAAGCTCGTTTTCTCTTGCAGATCATCGATCTATATGTCGGATTTGCGGTCTTCACTGCTCTGATTCAGGTATGAGAACTCTCATTTCTAGATTTATTACTTCAGTATCTGGATCTGCTTTCACTGTAATATCTGCATTTCCTTGCAATGTCGAGTGATTTGGTCGCGCCCTGTGTTTGATTGCTAGAATTGCGTAAGGTGATCCCAATTTGTTGACGCTTATAACTTATTCCTGCGGTTTGCATTAGATTTTAGTGTAGGGGAATGGATTATAATCACTATTACTCGGAATCAGTTGCTTTTTGGAGATAGAAATTGAATTATGTTCATATGCTAATTTGTCCCTGAAGCTCTGAATTTGGTTTATCTGAAAGTTTGGGAAGTAAAATCACGCACTCTCAGTTCAGTGTTGCAGAAGTTCTGTTTGAACTCTGATTGAGGTTATTGTTATAATCTGGGGAATGGAAAGTAATGTTGCTTGGTTTAAGTTGAATGGTTTTTCCTTTCTGCAAATCTGTGCCCATTTTCTGGTTCCTCTGTATGATCTTGATGCCTTGCAGGTATTGTTGACTTTTGATCTCATTATGTTGTGTCTTATAGTTCATATTTGGGAAGTAGAGAAAAAAAGAACTTCTGTTACTTAGCATACCTACAATCATTCTGATTTTTCTGTGTGAATCTTACAGCTTCAATTCATATCTCATGATTTTCATAATTTTATATAGTGGCTGTCTTTTTTGTCATTGCCAATGCACAACACTAGACAAAGTTAAATGACCTCAGAAATGCTCTATGAGCTGGATCATCTGCTTGATTGTCATGGAATCTCTTTGTTATAGGTGTTGAAAAATTTGTCTGGCACGTGGGGCTCAGTTACATAAAATCTGCCAGAGCCTTTATCTTATGCAAATTATCACTATAGGTTCATGGCATATTGCTCAAGATACAAAGTTGTAAAAGGATTATCATTATGACCTAATGCATTAGACAAACTGCGGTCGGGCTCCTATATTAATCCACTCATTAGTCATCACTTGATTTCATCTTTAGGTCCTTGTTTATAGTATGAGTTACTTGCTAAATTTGATTTCCCAAAGCCACTTTTTAGTAGTCATTTCAATTATTGAGTTTAGGCACCTAGATAAAACAAATGCACGATGAAGTGATTACCCAACTCTCACCAAATGAAACTTTCCCCAGTTTCACTTCAGCCCATGTGCTCTGGCATGTTAAAGACGTTAAACCTTGAAATTCTTTTGGCATTCCTTAAAATCTCTTGGACCTGAATTTTTGTTGCCTTTTGAAACTAGCCAGCTTTCAAGCAAACTCTATGCTGTCTGCTCACCGAGCTCTCTTCCAATTGATCATTGATTTCAATTAGCACTGAATTATAAAATAATAAAAAAAATTGATACCAATTCCATACGCTGAATGATTTTACAAAAATATTTGATAAATCTTCTTAGCACACTACGCTGTAACTGCTCAGAATGATCCTCTTCACTTTGCTGCTTTGCACTTTCCCTTGCCAATGCATCATGTTTGAGATTAGAAACAACATACAAAATCCATCTCTACTACAATTCTTGTTTTTTTTTCATGTACTATTGTATCTTTGTTGATCTTGATTAATTATAGAATTCATGATTACTTCTAACACACAGGTTGCTTACATGGCTATTGTTGGATCATTTCCATTCAACTCTTTTCTCTCGGGAGTACTTTCCTGTGTAGGGACTGCAGTCCTTGCTGGTAAGCAGTGTGTAAATCTTCAGAAATAGATAATACATAACATCATTAACTTTGGGTTTGAGATTGATTGTTTATTGGTTTTTTGGGTTACAGTTTGTCTCCGTATTCAAGTGAACAAAGAAAACAAGGAATTTAAGGTAAGCTGTTTCTGCCCTATTCTCATCATCCATTATTAGTGTCCATTCTAACTTAAAATGGTTTGAGAAAAGGCTAAGATGTTTCATCTTATTGTAATCTGGCAACCACTTACTAGCATAGAATGTTAATTACCATGCCCTATACTTGGTCGAGATACACATGTTCAAGTACTTAGCTTGATAGCATCTATTGGTTGCAGGATTTACCACCAGAGCGTGCTTTTGCTGATTTCGTTCTCTGCAATTTGGTGCTCCATTTGGTGATCATGAATTTCCTAGGATAGGTCCTCAAGCAAATGTTCATGGTTTATTATTTTTGTAGCTCACCATATACGAGATATGGAGTATTATTTTTGAATTCGATATTTGCATAGGTTACTTGCACTGACAGGACATTCGTCATCTGTCTATCTGACAAATAGACAGACACTGTCCTAAACAAGAAATTAATGTCTTTACATGCTTACAAGACTGCATTGTTGCCATAATGATAACAACATTACCACTTTCAACTCTTATGTTGCTTCCAGACAAACTCTAGGGGACAAAGATCAACATTTACAATGAACTAAATAATTTTATATACTCAGTTCGCTCTTGGAATGATAAAATGAGTGTGTTGTTTGATTTGTTTTGTTGTAAAATTTTAAGAACTTGAGTTGTATCTTCACTTTCTCCATGGGTCCTCGAGTTCGTGTGTGGTGACTCGTTGAGTGATGATAATTTTAGAAATGTGACGAAGAGTAATTTTATTTTAAAACACTGTTTTTATTTCCGTTCCCTCAAAAGAGTTATAGGTGATACTGATAATATTTTAAAAGTATTTGTAAATGGTGATAAGAGCCGAAATATGTATATATATTCCTTTGTTTTGTATTTTCCTCCTTTTTAAAATAAGTGTCATATATATTATTATAGCTTAATTATGGAGGTGTACATATATCGACTATTGAATGTGTAAGACAGTAACATCATAGACACCACCACCCAGTTTCAAATGAGTATAGTTCACATACCGCTTAATAATCAAACTAAACAATTAAATAAATCCATATAAATAACATAAATGTATTAAATTCCAACCCAGCTAACAAATAACATTTTTAAAATATTTTTTTCGATATAAATTCGAAAGACTAGTTTGTTTTCCAACATTCGGCACATTCATTATTATGTCTAGAGCCAAATTCATGATCACTTACTTTCCTCTGGTACTTTGGGAACTTAACGATTAATTATCAAAAAAAAAATTGGCCTTCATAATAACGTAATTAATTACGTGATTGGAAATGAGCTGAAAGTTCTCATGTCATTGTCAATCCAAACCCAAAGTTAACATCGAATTTCTTTTAATTAAAATATCAGTATAATTATTAAACAAACATGCCAACCAAAACAAGACTTATATAATGTTATTAGAATGATTTGACTCTTTTTATAATTAACTCCAAAATAAATAATGTTGGTCCCCTTGTTGGTGGGATGGCCGAAGCTTGAAATGTGAAAGAGACAGGAACTAGATAAAAAATAGATTAATTAAAGTAATTTAATTATTTAAATATCAGCCGGACACGTGTGAACAGTTGCGTTGTCACGAGTCACACGTGTGGAGACCACCAATAACCAATAGCTAGCTTTCCCAAACAGTGGCTTCTTTATTGACTCAGATAAAAATAAAAAAAATAAATTTATAAAAAGGATTTTTCATTTTTCCAGTGCGTCTCTCCTATCGCCCGCTACTCATTTCAAAGTCTACACACTGTCATGGCCGTCTTCTCCTCCTCGCCGTTCACGTTCCTCAGCGCCGCGTCTAGGGCTTCGACTCCGGCTTCTTCTCTGAAGCTCTGCCCGATTCGTCCTCCGTCGTCTGTTTCCGCTCCGAGATCGAGCGCTCGGAGGGGACGATGCGCGTGCGTGCTTTACTCGTCCAATGCGAACGGTATGGCGGAGCTCGTCGGAGGGAAGGGTTCTTCCGACGCGGCGGGGGCGGCGGCCGGTGCCGAGGGACAGAGACAGAGGAAGGTCGTCCGTCATCCGCGGACTTTTCTCGACGCTCGCTCCGGTGAAGGTCGGTGTCCGATTTGCTTTATCTCGTGCTTTCAACGTTGTTATGTGTTTATTGAGCTGTTTGTGCTGTGTTGGTTCCTTTTGCTGGAAATGTTATGTAATAACGGATAAGATTTGCTTAATTTGATTAACTGAGCTGTGTTGTTGCTTGGAACTCGTTTTTGCTCAATGGAGCATGGAAATTGGAGCTTCTAAGAATCAGAATTCTGAGTGTAGAGAGAATTTTAGGCTGCGAATCCTGTGTTGGGAAGAAGAAAGAGAGTGAATATTCGTATTTTGCTATTGTTGCTGTTTTATGAGGGTCAAGGCCTCAGAAACTATGAATCTGAGCCAATCCATTTACTGGAGAGACTACTCAGAAGGAGGATTCTGACTCGGTGATGGTGTATAAGAAGATTTGGCTTAGATGAGGTAGCTAATTCGAAATGGAGAAAACTGATGTCACTAGGAACAGATGTCAGAAGATGACAAATGATATATTTCTAGCTTTATGTTGTTCTTTCTTTGGCCCATTACATTTATTGTATTTGGCTCAGTTGTTAGAACTTTCGTTACTTATTGGCTATAGCTGCTGAGCACTCTGAGTTTTAGAATTCTTTATTCCTTGGTTTATGTTCATGCCAGAGGAGGTAAATGTATGGTTTATTGGTTGTTTCGTCTGCTTCTTATTCATGGAAGAGTTGGGGTAAATAAATCCACTGCTGGTGCAATTGACGTGTGAATGTTAATATGCACTCACTCGGTAGAGAGAGGGTACGAAGAATAATAGAGAAATCATTATTTGTATGTTTTTAGAGACTTGTTTTCAATTTCCGAAGTAATATTAGTTATTGTAGTTTAATTAAGAGTTTTATTGCATGGATTTGATTCTTAAGCTGGAGAAATTTGGGTAGAACCTTTTTGGTTCGGTTGCACCAGGTAATGCATTTGGCTTACTTGTCTTGTATAAATATTTATGATTCACTTCCTTCGAAACGGGAGGGAGCATATATGTTTTGTTGAAGAAGCTTTTGTGTGTTTTGGAATTTAATTTGGAGTATTAGTTTTCTCGTCTTATTTTGTATAGTTATTTGCAGAGCTGCTATCTGGAATCAAAACGGAAACAGAAGCAGGAAGGTTGCCTTTGACTGTTGCTTCAGGGTTGGAAGAATTGTACCACAATTATAAAAATGCAGTAAACAAATAATTCTGAACCTTTTGCTTCTTTCTATGGGGATATAGTGTATACTTCCATTTTTATATCCTGCTTTCATCTTTGTTTTGCTTCAATTAGATGTTTCTGTCAAAATTTGTGTTTCTTCAGCGTACCATGACTAGAAAAAACATTATTCGGACAGTTGAAACTTTCTGAAACTGGTTGAGGTGGGGTAGCTTTACTTGAAATCTTAAAAATCTACAACCAGTGTAATTCATGCAAGACTTCAAATAACCAAATATATTATCTGAAAACATGTTGACGTTATCTGTTATAAAGTCCAATCTCTTCTTAAATAAAGAAATGCTTGCTAAAAGAATGCTGCTTCCTGGCTTATTGGATCCCAGAAGTTGAGAATACATTTGTCAACGCAATCATGAGAACCAATAATTCTTCATCTAGGATATACTCCTACCGTGCTTGTTAATGATTAAGTTGTATGTTTCATCTCTGATGTGTACATATCTTGTAATATTAATCTTTGTATGCTGTCATGTTTCAGATCTTGAAAAGTGGAATCCCCAGCGCAGAAGAGGTTATATTGTCAAATATGGTTCTTGCATTCGATCGCATTTTCTCGGATGTGCAGGTAATGGGGATTTTCCAAATCTTTTATGTAGCTATACTTTCATCAGAGATATTGAACAGCCATTTTCAGCATGGATAAACTCTTGCTTGATACAGCAGTAAATTTTCAGGACCCTTTTGACTTTCCACCCCATCACAAAGCAATGAGAGAACCTTTTGACTACTACATGTTTGGTCAGAATTTAATCCGCACTTTAGTTGATTTCAGGTATCTTCATTGTTCAATAGCTGGCTCATTTGGATCTGCTTTTGTTAAAACTTACCAGTTTAATCTAAACAAAGTCATTTTAAAAATTAACTTATGAATTGAATACTGAACACAATAATTTCACCAAGTTCATTTGGTATTAAAAGGGATACACTAAGACTGTAGATTTACAAATTAGATTGTCATCGCGATGTTGATCAGTGATGACAGGCTGTAATAAAACCTTTTAGTTTTTATTTAGCTTTTAGCTGTTCAATTGTGTTGACGTATTGTAAATATGAAATATGGTTCTCAAACTTTGGGGTCACTATTTTCTATTAAAAGATTTTGTAGTGGCAAGAAAAGTAATATGCTATTATGTGTATCACATGACCTTCACCTTAAATTCTTTTTCTCTAAGCCTTTGTTTTCTTGTTACAGGAGTTCATTTGTTGGAAATATTTCCCTTTTCCAGGAAATGGAAGAGAATCTAAAAAAGGTGCCCATACTCAGTAGCACTCTTTTTTTTTTTTTTTTTGTAATCTATATGCCTATGTTGCCTAAAGACAAATTTCTTACTAAATTATTGGTTAATTGTTTATATGGATAAAAAAAAAAATTCTCAAGCTTATCATGTAACTGATTCTTCAGTAATCATTTGTCTATTTTGGTGTCGTGTCAGTCAGCTGTTCCATTAAAGTGAGGTTATCTCAAGCATAATTCTTGGGCCAAGCTCATATGTGTACATTAGCTTCACATCATTATAGTTTTGTTTGATGTTTGTGGCTATCAATTGCAGCGATTTGATAGGTATATTAGTTAAAGAAAATGCTTCATTGTTTGAAATTTGATGAAGTTCGGTCTTTCGAAGGTCTGCAACATCAGTACTGCAGGCCTACATGTGTAGATAGAGCCCTTTGCTTGGCTTGTTGTCTCAATTGTAGTTCAGTGTCAATTATGTTTTCTTGTTTTTGTCTTCATATCTGTACTTATTTTTGAAAGTTAACTTAAGAGGAATTTTGTCCTTGTCAGAGTAGAAACTCTCAGAATTGGAGGGGATTTTTATGGATGTAAAATATCCTTTTATACTATTGTTACAGGGTCACAATGTTATCTTGATGTCCAACCACCAATCTGAAGCAGACCCTGCTGTTATTGCATTGTCGCTTGAAGTCACAAATCCATATTTAGCTGAGAACATTGTGAGTTTGATCTATTCTGCCCGAGATCACTGTAAATATTTGTGAATAATGTGTTTCTGAAAATGCTTGCATGACCAAATTCTGTATCTTGTATTCTAGACGTACATAGCTGGAGATAGAGTTGTAACAGATCCTCTCTGCAAGCCTTTCAGCATGGGAAGGTGCTCACAGGATTTCTCAATCCAGTATCTGATGTTTTACTTTAGTTTCTTGTTGATGGTTAAAACTGTTATACTATCTGCAAATTTGTATTTCCTTAGGAACCTCATATGCGTGTACTCCAAAAAGCACATGAACGATGTTCCGGAGCTTGCTGAGAAGAAAAGAAGAGCGAACACAAGAAGTCTTAAAGAAATGGCTCAGCTTTTGAGGTAATTGTACTTTCTTTCCATACTATCTCATAGGGGAAAAAATCGATCCTCAACATCTGTGTAATTTTTGTTGTGGGCCTGTGGTATGCTAACCCAATTGGATTTGGCTCACCAAATATTTGTTGTTGCTTATTTTCTTCTATTTCGCATCTGCCTCGTGCATTCATCAGATGTACATTACTTATCTGCTTAAGGCCAGATTGACTACTAAGATCATCAGTTCCAGGCTTTCCAACCATAAATATAACAAATATATTCAGTTTTCCAAATTCTTTAGTTTGGCTTTTCATCCAAAATTCTATTTTTTGAACAGATTTATCAAATTGACTAGATTACTGTTTTTCCTTTAGCTGGTGGCAAGCTACTACAGTTATTTCTGCGGTTGTTGATTGTATTGAGATTCATGAGCAAGTACTTCTTTCCTGATATATTTTTCGTAAGTGTAATGCATAAGTGGCTCACTTTTTTGAAGGATAATTTTTCTTCTTTTAACTCTTCTTGTAAAACCAGAACTTCTCTTCTCCACTCTTCTGTTCATCTCAACTGATACCTTAACACAAATTATGTTGTCTTCTTCATGATCAAGCTAGTAGAAATTCGACAACATATTATTGCCTGGTAGAGTGACTTAGGTTTAAAATGTGTATCTTCAGCAAGGGATAGATCATGCATCTTGACTAAATTGTTAGTCTAAAATCCTCAAGTATCCACCTGTGCTCTTTCATGACACGGCCAACTGACTAGATGTGATGTATCTGATACAGAGGTGGATCACAATTAATTTGGATTGCACCAAGTGGTGGTAGGGACCGCCCTGATCCTCATACAGAAGAATGGTTTCCAGTAAGTTTGTTTACCTTCACTATTTATAACAAATTTAGTTTAAATGTATTGCACTTTTTTTTTTCATTTTTTTTGGTGCAAGGAAAACTTTCCTTGTAATCATTGATCTTTAAGGTTGTTCTGCTTGTTTTGGACATTTCTTTTGGTCTATACCTTTTTAATTCTACATCTTGACTTTTTGGCACTACCTGCATTTATAGGCTACAAATTTATTTATTTTTCCTCTAAAAAACATAATAGTATGTAAAAAAATAATATTGATTCTGTATACATATGAGCAATTGAACGCATCTTCTTTAGCCAACTAGGAAGAAAATTTAACTGTTATTTATCAGATGTTTCACTTATGATGTGAGCATATTCCTTCAAACTGATGTATGAGGGTCAGGCACCCTTTGATTCTTCTGCAGTAAACAACATGAGAAGGCTTACAGAACATGCCGATGTTCCTGTTCATATATATCCTTCAGCATTACTGTGCTATGACATTATGCCTCCTCCTCCTCGGGTATGTCCTTTTTGGAGTTCTCTTTCAATGTTACCATTCTTCCTTTGTGACACAATGTACTGCTTCCAGGTAGAGAAAGAAGTAGGAGAAAAAAGGGTGGTCTCTTATCATGGGGTCGGAGTATCAGTGGTACCAGAGATCAGTTTCCCTGAGATAGCTGCTAGTTGTGAAAATCCTGGGCAGGTTGGTTCCATCTGATTTTTCAGTCTCTGCTTTGCATCCATAAATGTCTTTGATCAGCATATACGGATTCACGTGTCAGTTATGGTGATCAAAGCTTACATATCTGATGGGTTATGCAATCCGAAATGTTAAAAAGCAAAGTTTTTAATTATTACTTAATCAGTGGTGTATACAAGTTTGCGTTTCATATATTACTTGATCTTGTCAAGTAATATATGAACAATGACAGTCCCTGCATTACTTAATTTAACTAGTAAATGTCTTTAAAACAACGGAAATAACAAACTCTAAGGATGTGTTTAATTTCTGGCAGATCTTCCTTTTTCTGGAATTTTCCCCAGAGAAAACAAGAAATGGAAAATTCTGGAAACTCATATTTTCCACATGTAATGGGAATTTTGCATGTTTTACTACTTCTGCTGTAAAAAGAGTTAATACCTTGTGCCATAGCATCTAAAAAGGGTTTATATATATGGTTAGTGTAATAGAAAAACACCCCGCTGTATTTATTTAACACGAAATCCATTCAAAAAGAGTAAAAACATGTTAATTCTAATGGCTTGTGATAAATCTACTAAATCTCTTTATTTTGCACCTAAAATTGAAAAAAAAAAAACAGATATACAAAAAGAAAATTGTGTAAATGTACAAGTTATGAAAAAACAGGGAATTAGATTGGACAAGGATACTTAGAGAGGTTGCTACAAAAGAATAATAAATATCTAGAATAGTAATTTTTTCTCTGTAAGATTATTGTTAGTTTCCAACTTGTTGATATATAATGACCCTTGCGCCATATTCCTGACCCTTGCATTATCTCTACCCCTAACCTATAATTGATTATTCCTGAATATGTTCTCTGCTGCAGGCCAAGGAAGCCTACAGTAAGGCTTTGTATGATGCTACCTGTGAGCAATACGATGTGCTCAAATCTGCTATACATGGCAAAAAGGGAACAGAAGCCTCAACTACGAAGGTGTCTTTGTCACAACCGTGGAATTAATCAAAGCTTCTGTACACTTTTCATGTCCGGTTGCTTTGATAAATCAGGTACTCTTATTCCTATATCATTCTCCTCAATCGAAATCATCATTCAAAGCATAACAGGTCTCTTTCTTAGATACTTTGTCCAATATTAACGAGATATGAATGCTTATCCGAATGCATATATGACTCTGTATTCATGTGCATTAGTTTCTACTAGGGTAAACTACATTAACTAACCCTTTACTATCATATCATTTCTTACATACAAACCGGAACTTTACAAACAAAAAACTTACAAAAAAAATTGAATATACCATAAATGCCCTTCGAATATAAAATTTTAAAAAAAGGAAATCCTTCGTCCAGGTCGCTAAGTGGGTGCTCATTGCCGGAATAAATAGCCCCCCTAGTGACCATAATGACATTATTTTGAAATTTTCAAACTCAGAGTGGCATTTTTGTCTTTTTAGTAAAAATAGCAGGTTTTGATAGTTTATTCTCGTTTCACAGTTAGTTTTTGAAGGTTTACAAAGTTACGGTTAGTATGTGAGAACTGATGATAGTAGGGGTTTGTTGTTGTAGTTATCCCTTTCTACTGTAATAGTACGTCAGTTTTGAAGCCATAAGCATGTAGCTGTTTAATGGGAGAGATTAGCAACTAAATCATGATGAACTGTCATTTTTTGTTATGATTACAAACTATTTCAACTGACACTTCATGTCAGCTACATGTGTTTATTTAACTGGCTTCTTTGCAGGTTACCACGTAATTTCAACAATTATTCCACAGCTCCTTGACTGGAAACCTGCGAGTTCTTTAACGATTATGCACAGCAAGAACCCTATTTCTCTACATCCTTTGGCAACTTCGATGGATTATAAGTATGCCATCTATCCCCTACCCTACTCTTTCTTCTGTGCATATTTATAGTTGGAGCCAAGGTATCAACATATTGTCACACCTCTATTGAAGTTCTGTTGAGATGTGTATATGGGCATATACATTTCGTAGTGTTCCCATTACTGCATTAATTTAGAAGCATTTAGCATGTACATGATGCCAACTATAAGATTCAAGCTTATCAAAATAAAATCTGTTAAATCCTTTTTTTCTCAAATTCTCTCTTTTTGCAATATTTTTCATGACATTATTATATTCATGAGACAAACTATAAGAATGGGGAATATTTTTTTTTTGTTTCTCAACCTTCTAAGTTATGCATTGCACATTAGGTTTACACGAGTGGGTCCATTGGGGTTGGTCTGATCAGTGAGCTCTCCCACCTGCTTAAAGTCATAGATTCGTATCACAGTGGGTACACTTATACCGTAAGAGTAAGATAGGTTAGATTATGAATTCTTGTTTTTTTTTGTTGATAAAAATAAAAGTTTATATAAGTGAGGGTGAGATCCATATCAGATAATTAAGGGGTTAAGGATACCTTGGACCCACCTATGACCTTACTAGATTAGTATTTTAAGTAAAAGTAGTGTCCAATGTATCATAAACTTCAGTTATTGATTCTCTGGTCTCCCCAAATTGTCACCAACAAACTATTCTCTTCACATATCAGATTCAGTCCCGAAATTTTCATCTTTTTAGCCTGTCAGTAACTGTTGGACGATAACTTGTAGAGAAATTAAAAGGGTAAAATAGATAAATGAAAATAAAACTCTAGTTTTTGGCTTGTATAAAGTGAAAGAAACAATAACTTAAGATCCACGTTAAGCACTGGTCGACGATGCCTTGCTGAAACAGCATTGTTCTGCAACCTTGTCTCTGTCTTCTGTTCTTTCATCTTCTTCAATGTTTGTTTATCCTTAAATTACACTAGAGGAAGATCACATGCACACTTCCCAGAAGCAAGCTGTAAACTTGGATTTAACACCATATTCTATATTCCTGCACATGTGCTTGTTTGTTTATGAATTTACAATTTGATTTGATGCTGGTAAGCACAAGAGCAAGCTACTACTACTAACAAGAAAAGGACAGAATCAGTCAGAGAACCTTGAAAATACACACACTATCGCTTTTAATATTAATTAAAAAAAACACAATTCACATCTTCACTCGTCAATGCATTTTTCAATTGTGGCATGCACGAGGTAATGGAATCATCTCACATTCTCGTGGATTAATTTAAAAATGTGTATTGGGACCCTAAACATATATCCTCACCACCAAATTAACAGTAAAATTCTTGATACTTTTTTGAGTAAATATTAATTACACGAGCAAATCAGTATTGATGGTAGTGATTGATGTTTTTTTGTTGTTGAAAATTTTGTCACATATATTATATATCAAATCATAAAAATATATATACGTATTGAACTATTAATTATATAATATAAGATAGTAACTTTATTAACACTAAATAAACATATTTTACATACCACTTAACAATCATATCAAATTATATATATATATATATATA
>JAYMSW010000523.1:0-21856 GCA_036897725.1 Erodium texanum | reverse complement strand
GACACCGGCCGGTGAAAAAACGGCATGGCCGGTGACCGTTGGTCCAGTTGCGGCCCGAGAAATGGACACACCGATACCAATGACCTGACTGAGAGAATATATCACCGACTCAATCAACCGACCTGTGAGCACCTAGTAACATCCACAATAAAAAGTTAATTTGTTTACCGCATCAATGCACAACGAATTTTAATGACAATAGTCACTTATAAAAAGTGCAAAGGTTTTTTTTTTTTTTTTTACAATGTATTCTCACACATGTATATTAGGTATCTAGCAAAAATTACTTGTAGCGAATACTAAGAACTATATTTGACTGTTAGAGGATATTAATTTGATAAAGGAGATTAAAAGGTTCAATGATGGTCGTACTTGTAAATATGTAGAACTTTGATTTTATTTTAAACATTTCACATTTATTATTATGTATTTAGGTCTTTTTATCATAGCCATAATTTTATCTTTCAATATACATAGGGATGCTCAAAAATAGGCCGTAACCGGAGCATGGTCATAACCGATCGGAACCGGACCAACGGTAAGATTTTCAACGGTCAACCGCCCCGGTGTCGGTGAAGAATTGAAATTTTCGTCGTCTGTCGGCCCGATTGCCGGTAAAGAACTTGCCAGGCTGCCGGTATAACCGGCACACCAGGCCAGTCCGTTTGATGTTCTTTCCCCTTGGGCCTGGTAGTCAACCCAACTTCGCCAGACAGATCCAAGCCCAACCAATTAATGAAACGATGCGTTCTGGACCTTCTTATTTTCGGTCACGCGCGTTCTTCACAGCTGCTCGCCGGGAGAGAAGAACAGAGACAATCTCTTTGCTCTATTTAATTTCAACATGGAAACAATTATCAGAAGTGGACTAATTGAAGACGTCTCTTTGGTATAATTATTGATGTCTGTTTTAAAAGTTCAAATATCGTTAGTGGACCCACATAGATTGTACTTGAAGCAATGTAATGAACTCTCGGTGTAAAAGATTAAGAAGCATATGTTGTTACGAGACACAGCTTTGTTTTCCTTATTCAAATTGAAGCTTGGTTTTGGAAATTTTCCAATTTGTATATTAGTAGTCACTTCATTCTAAAATCAAATTAGTGTAATAATCAATTCGTGTACCGTAAGGAATAAGGAGAGTTTATGATTTCTTCTATTTCTAAATTTCAATTTCAATTCCAATTTCCAATTTTGTTTGTGTTTCATATATTTCCAGTTAAGTATTTAATATAGTAAAATGTACACATTACTGTAAAAATATACATACAAGAATATAAATACAATGAAACACATTTACATAATTAGTGATCTGTTGAGTTAGCTAATTTTCGTTTCACACCTTGGCATTTTCTTGTTCATTCAGATGAAGAATCAAAACTATAGAGGTGAGCTTCAGTGAGCATACTTGACACAGCAAAAGAACTTTTCTTGATCTGCGCGTAAATCGCACATATGGGTCATCATCTGGCTTGCTTGCAAAGAAGAAACCAGTAAAAAAAACAAGTAACTTGAGGTTTCAGTCTCAGCTCAATCTTGACCTCTGCTACAAGCTTTATACAATAACTTTAACTTCTTTTTGTAGTGTGCTGGAGCAGCCTCAAAGCCATAAACCATTGAAAAAGTCATGATCGAATCCCAAGCTCTGGAACCCCAATCCCAGAAGAACACTGCCAGAGACGATTTGAATCTTCTCTTTGAGGAGATGGTACATTCCTGGTCAAAATATAAAAAGAGTGTGTGATTATATTTAATGTGCTTACTAGAGGTTAATAGTGGTGACAAAGTAAGCTTTGGTCAATCTTAAATTCCTTACCTGTGTTCTGTACATTTTCTTCCACAAAGGACATGATCATACTCTCTTGCTCTGGTTTATTTGTAAACAAAGCTCTTTGTGACCGTAATTTTTGCAACCCTGGTCGTGTCCCTTGTACCAGTCTTGGAGAGCAGTCATTCATGTCTTCCTTTTCACCATCTTCCACAAAAATGTCTGTAAGCTCTGGACTCGCATCGCAGAAACTGAAATCATCTTTCAGCTGGTCTATGAAATACAGATCAGATGGACAACAGTCACTGGCATCACTATCATTTGGAGTGAAGCACTTTGAACATTGAGTTTCATCATCATGCATAGTAGAAGTTCTTGAAACCTGATCATTGTCCTCATCATCAGATCCGCTACATGCAATAGGTTGAGAAACAAGGCCAAGTTTGTTGTCCTGTATCATCTGACCATCTACGAACTCATGTGTCTGTACATTATCCTCTGTCTCACAGTCAGTTGAATGTAATGGAGAAATGGAATTGGATTTTGAGGCTTTATCAAAGAACTCCTTCAGCAGTGACTGTACATTATCAATGGCCACTTGTGACTCAGTATTTTCAGATCTTCCCATTTCAGTATGACTCTCCACTGTGCCATGGTCAACAACTTGTTTTATTCTTGGTTCACACGCTTTCTTCTGTGGAGCAGGTATAGCAAGAACCCGTTTACTCTTATGTGTACTGAGAGTAGATTGGATCTTCTGCATCTGAAGCCAATTGTTAACCTTTGGAATATTTTTGGAGTTGCATTGATTTGTTTTTCTCCCAACTTTTGAATGACTTGTACTCAGTGATGTTTCTTGTTCAGCAGACTCGAGCGTTCTAATATCATATTCAGATGGATCTTGGCTGTATTCTGTTTCATTATCTGCAATGCATTTCCTATTCAAACTCGTCAAACAGCTAGTCCTAGAAATAGTGCTTGTTGATGCATACTCCGAACCAACTTTCACGGGGAAAGTCACAGATGCAGCACACTGAGATGATGCCCTTCTTCGTCTTCTCACCGGGACTGTGTTTTTCTCCATCAAAACTTGGTATGCTGTTCCGGATTTTCTTCTGCTGCAAATAGTTGGCCTCATAAATCTTGGTAACTGTGATGATGTAGCTGATTTAGGACCTTCATTTTTGTTCTTCATAGTATCAAGGTCATACTGGGGCTCAGATTCCTCCAGTAGCTCACTGGGAGCTGAGGTTGTCCTTATTAGATTTTCTAATTTCTGGTTTAGCTTCTGAATGTCCTTTCTAACATCTTGACGTTCATCTTCGATTTTTTTCAAATTTTGCTGTAGATTCATCATTGCTAAATTCTTCTGCTCCCTTATTTCCTGCATTTTAATAGTTCACTTCAGTGATCATCAAGGAATGACATTATGATCAGATGAATATTCTAACCATTCGGTACGTGATGCACTCAAGTAATTTGTGGTTTCATCTTCCTATGATTTGTAGCATCATAAGTATTTGTTGCTTTTTTATTTTGCACAGTTCAAACTATACATATTGAATATTAAGTTCCTTTTTTGTTGTTGGGCATTATAAGATTCAGGTCTTTGCTCAATCTCAATGCTTGTGCTTTAGAGGTCATATCCAAGAGCATAACGGGCAATGTAAAAAGGAGAGCATTATATATACTTACCATTGAATCCATGCGACCCAAATGAATGCTTCTTGCTCTTGCTGCAAAATTTAGAGAACATATTGTCTCACACAAATCATCTTCTCTGGGACTGACATGAACGAGCATCAATGTTTTTGAGTCCTCTCCTGAAGGTTAAAGGAAAAATAGTTCAGTATGAGTATTTTCGTCAGGATCATAAGAAATAAGAACATGTATCTAAATCACACAAGCCAACATTTGGTAGGTGCATTGTAGATAACTCATCTCCCAAGCAGACATTTTATATGCTGTTCATGATTAGGCTTATAGAGAAATGTACTTACCGAGAGAATCTTTAAGAACTTGTGTCAGCTTGCTATTCCTGCCAAAAACAGAAGAACCGGTGTAGGGATTAGTGAACAGCATTGCAGGAGCTCCACAAAATGACTATTGTTTAGTTCTTTATTTACCTGTATGGTATGTGACCTTTCCTTCTTTGGAGGGCATTGATGACATCTCCCAGAGCAGAGAGTGACAAGTTAATGGCCTTTCCTTCTTCTAGTCTTTTCCCAGACGCCTTAGTCTTCAGCACACGCTCACTTCCCCCAAGATCAACCAACCAGACTTTATTCATTTCCCGTCTTCTCTCAGGAGCATTGAAGCAAGTGATGGATATGCGAATCATGCTGTTAAAGAGTGTTAGAAATAAGAAACTTCAATCAGTTTGTAAATTCAGTCTCAAACCCAAACTTAGAACTATGGTTCTCTAGCTCACTACTTAGAGGTCTAGTCCAGTGGAGCCTTACCAGTGTGATCTGCTTGAGGTCAAGTTAGAATTTGTTGAGGCAGTTGATCTGAAGCGGCATCCTAATCTGTACAGCCTCAGAACTTGGTTGAAGTCACTCACTTGAATGGCCACAAGGTTTTCAATATCAATCCCTCCCTTTGGATCTGTTTGAATTGAAAGGCTAACAAGAAACATTAAAAGGCAAATATGTAAGAATCAGTCACATTAGTTGAAACTCTTTAGTATATAAAGTATATTACCACAAGCTCTTTAGAAAGAAGGCATCAAACCAAGCATTACTAGAAGTTGATACTCACCATGGTGGAATAGGATCTGTCAATTTTGTTGGGTGTTGGACAAGCAAGTCTCTGAGATTTCCCATGTAAATCTCAAGCATGCTGAAACTGAAGAGAAATGCATTATTACTGTCCACTGCTTGTTTAAACAATGATTCGATTGCACGGGGCACTACTCCAGGAAAATCTTGAGTACCTTCCTATATAGTTTTGAGGCAACAGAAAATATAATCATATCATCAGAATAGTTGAATATGTATATATAATCATAACAGTTTTGTGAATCCTCACCATTGTAAAAGTTTTGCCAGTTCCTGTCTGGCCATATGCAAAAATGCAGGCATTGTAGCCATCCAAGGCTGATTTGATGACTGGTTCAACTTCTGAAAAAACTTCATCTGAAGAGTTTTTATATGTTAATCCCAAGTTCACAACAGAGACTCTATCATATCAATGAATGAACAGGAATGAGTTAACATTAAGTTTCAGTTACCTTGCGATGAACCCGGGTGGAAAACCTTATCAAAACTGTAACTTTTGCTCTTATTATCAGCAAGTTTTAGAAGGACATTGCTTGAACCCATGGCTGTAACAGGCCTTAGACGGCCAAAACTCTCCCCCGCTGAAATGGGCCTTATTCGGCAGAAAACACGAATATTCCCTGCAGTGTAAATATATGTTCTGTAATTTGGTAAACTCGTACACTCCACAATTAAGTAGATAATTGTGTACAATGTGACTAACCTTTCAAGTCCAGCAAGTCATTTAGGACTTGCCTTCTCTGTATGTTAAGTTGATTTATGTGGATGGTCAGTAAAGCAAGTTCATCTGTTCATGTAACAAAAAAAAACAAGAACGTTAACGTTAGGATTAAAGAAGCATTTCTGATTTACATATGCCACTGCTTATTGAACAAAGCAATTACCTTTAATCTTGGAAACTGAAGTGCCCAAGTCTACATCCTTGGAATCAACAGAACCATCCTTCTGTGGACTTGGTGGCTCCAAGTCCACAGGTGATGATCCTTCAGATGGTAAAGTTTTTATGATATTGCGAACTGCATTGACCCAATTTGAAGTGAGTTGTTCCTTGAATCCTAGTAGGGAATGAATCTTTTCAGCAAGGTTCCTAACAGGCTTTTTCGAATCCATTGTCTTCGTCTTCTGAGGCTGTAATGCAGGATAGAACAATGGCCCTTCGGTCCCCATTTGTGCTTCCATGACTAACTCTTTTCTGGAAGCACTGGGCTCACCTTTCCTTGCAACTCAACTATCTGCTAAACTTTGGTAGCACTCATGGGTTAAGCCAAGAAGAGACAATGGGTTTACTTCTTATGACAACAAAAGGTGAAGTTTCTTCTTTGTTTTGTGCATATCTTGCAACTCAACTCTCACACATTATGTGGGACTCTATACATGGACCCGGACCTTTGGCCCAAACCAAGATGTCAAAGAGGGTTCACGAGTAGAGGAATCAAGCTCTAATACCATATTAGACCCGAACTCATCTAAAAGTTCGAACTTGCAGGTGAAGACCTCGATATGCTTATCGAGTGGTGAATGGATTCATGTCTTTTCGATGTGGGACTGGCACTAATTTCCTTATATTCTCAGGTACATATACACTAAAACAGTATGTGAAGATCAGATTTCTTGGCAAATTAACAGATGAAAAAAGGAAATGAGAACAAAAGAAGAGGTCTGCACAAGGCTGAGTATGCCCTAGGAAGCCTGCAATAGGAGAGTTTGCTCTGTGGAGCTTAAGTTTTGGGATGAAGAAAATCAACAAAACTGAGAAATGGCTTTTCAAGAATGAAAGACATTTGGTGCAAACCTGAAAATAGAGTGCTAAAAAACTGGGTTTCCATCTAACTTCTCTCCTCTTTTTGGGTATCTTTCTCTTCACTTGAACTGAACTTTAAAAAAAAGAAAAAGAATCATTACCAGAAAATAGGGGGAAGAAACAGAAAGTGTGCAAGAAAATCATGAATACCAGAAATCTGGGTGAGGACCTTGTGGTGCTTTCCAGTTCCTCCATAGCTGAGGTGGATCCTGGAACAGGACAAGGTCAAAGACTGCTTCAAAGCAGCCCCAATAGGATACATCAGTCAAAACCTTTGATTCAGTAAATGCCCACCTTTTTAGAAATATGCAGCATAATAATAAAAAAAAAATACATATCTGAAGAACATAGAGGCAGAGGTCAAGAGATAGAGAAGAGAAGATCTTACCCAGGTGAGTCCATGCTGGAGGAAGAATGTATGTCTCTCTTTTAATGTCTGCAATCAATCACTATACACATGTATGTAGGAGTAAAGTATGCAGCCAAAACCAAACCTCTTTTATTTATATAACTATTTTTATTGAACAATCTCTGAAACCCCATGTGAAGGCATTAATTCATAGGACACTTCTTGCATATGTTATAGACAATAATGGTTGTTTTGTGGCTTGTTGACAAAATAGCTTCCCTCTTGCAGGTGGAGTGGCTCAAGAGAGAAGAGATGTGAATCTCTCAGATGATAATTAGAGTAAAAGGGTCTTCAATTTCACTATCCACAACAAGTGCCTGAGCCACCATTGATTATGTATTTAGAAGCTCACCAACCCTTCCTTTCTTTTTGCTTGGCTGCTTACATTTTTTCAGTGCAAATCTTGATAACATAGACCAATCAATGAAGGAGAGAAAATTGTATGCCAACTTACGAAAACGACCTCATGAAGGTTCAGTGTTCAAATCTTATTGGGTTATTTATTTAGAAGCAGATGTGAGAAAACGATTCCAAGTTAAGAACTAAGAAGGGTAAGTGGGAAGATCAGTTTATAATTTACTGTTTTATTATTAATAAAAAGAAAAGGTTACATAAAGAAAAATAGTTGAATTGTTTAAGTTTTGATAAAGTAGCATGAATGTGTTTATGTTGGGATATGTTGTGTGAGTGCTATTTCCTTGGGGGCACCATATGGCATCCATTTGATGGCACAATAATTTTATCATCTGGGTAATGCCCAAATTGATCTATCAACCAACCAGATTGATCATACCCCTCTTTCTGGGAAGAGAGTTCTAGGGATTTGGACTTTGGATTCCTTAAATCTGTTGGCAAATAAATGATCTATCTTTCATAAATAAGTTTGAAAAAATGTTTTGAGTAGTCCCAAGTTGTAGTGTTTATTCCAAAGTCTTTATATTTGGCTTAGTGTTATAATTTAATACTCAAGTTTGGACCAATGAATGATAAGTCACTGGTATCTAAATCAGGGACTTAAATGGAATGATTTGTCCATAATCCAGCATTAAAACATTTAAGACTAAATTTGAAGAACATGTAACTTCATGATTAAATTGATACAAAACTCTAAAAGTTAAAATCATTTTGAAACATCTTAATTAGTAACAGGAACTGCTTGAGGTTTGATTGTCCAACATTAATGGTTGGTGAGCATTAGGTGCTAATAAACATTTTGAGTTGAGACAATGACTTTTTAGCTTTGCCTAGAAGGAAAATTGGGCTCAATTGGATTTTATTAAAATAATTGGGATAATGCTATATTTATTGCATGTATGAGTTGGAGAAATAATTACACTTGACTGCATAACCTAATTTAAATTGTGTCTTGATAATAAGTTGAGTGGAGCTAGGTTTGAGTTCATCGAGATTGAAAAACTATTACGGTTACTGTTAGAAGTCATTGCATTCCAACGTGTTGATTGTATATGAGTCGAGTTATTAACAAGTTGTTTTAGTTTAATTTATTAACTACCGAAGTGAACTTAAGTTGACTTGGAGGCCACTTTGTACCAACAACACTAGATAGTAGGGTTTGGAACTCGGGAGTTAAGAGGGACAAGAGCAAGAACTCATGGGACCTAAGGTGGGTATAGGGAGGAGCATCTTAAAGTTTCAGAAACCATAAATAAATTTGTGAATACATATCATGTTGGAAACCAAGGAAGCCAAACTAATTAATTATATATAAAAATGGTGATTGCTTAAATGATGACATGGACATTCTTGTCTCCATTATTTATTCAAGGATTAGATTTGAGTAGGTGACCAATCATATTGCTTTCACCAATAGATGGCACTTCCATATCAACTTCACAATCACAACTACATGTATTGACAAATTCCATCTCTCTTTCTTTCTTTCCTTTTCTTTTTTTTGTTTTCATGTGAAGGTTGTAGATTTATTGATAATTATTTTAAAATCTTCATTTATTATTATATTTTAAAAAAAAATTGATTTAGATTTTAACATAATATCTTAATTCAGATTCATTCTTACGACTTTTATGTGTTTCATCTCCTGGCTTACATCTATAAGAATTTAAACTTATTATTTAATATATTAAAGATAACTTTCTGGGTCTGCAGCCATTGAAAGCAGTCTGGGATGTGCTTTTGTGCAGCCATGGTTGTTTGGTCATCACGGATCACTTTTGTGAGTTTCCTCCTTTTCTCTCCCTTTTCATTTACCTTAATTTTATAAAAGAGAATGAAATCAAGAAACAAAGAAATGTGAAAAAGGCAATGAATGGTGAGGAAAGACAAACCTTTCTTAATTTTGTTTCAACAAATATTATGTGTAGAATGTTTTTGTATTTTAAGGTAAATTCATAGTTTTTTTTATTAGTCTTTATTTTGAATTTAAATAAGCTAATTTTCAAAGATAAGATTTCTATGTTGTAATCGTTACTCAAATTCTGATGACCACAAGTTTAAACGCTTAAACGTTTCGACAAAAAAAAAACTTTTATAACTTGAAAAATCACTATTTTAAGAAATTATTTATATTTTCTGAATAATTTTTCGTTATATTGCTGTCGCGACTTAAACATTGGTCATTAAGTAAGTTCAAGCTCACACTTGATTATTTAGACGAAAATACTTTGTTTTATGTACTATACTCAGCTGCCTACATTGTCCCATTTGGACTTGACTAATAGTAAAATATACAATCTATTTCTTATTTGTCCATCATTCTTGATGTAGAAAAGTAGCTCGGTTAAAGATTTGATCCTCGTGTTTATATTAAACTGATCAGACCCGTATTGTGTTCAAAAAAGTTGGATTCAGAAACTTTCCCCTAAGAAAATTTGTTGGTAGCTGAAAACATAGACATATCTAGATATGTTTGTGCCCCAAAATACCCTTAGCCATTATCAATTGTACTCGAGTGTGTTTTAAGATCCAAGTTAAGGTGTGATATGATTACATCGCAATACCTAAGAGTATTATCATTTGTAGAGAAGGCCTCTCTATACATTTCTATTTGCGAGTCTCAAATATATGGATAATTGCAATTCCGCTATTTGGGAAAGTTTATCTTACAATTTTCAAAGAAAGTTTATGTGCAGACCGGACAGTACATAGGGCCTTGCACGTGGATCAAGAATATATGAACAGAGAGAGGTCATAGTAGGTCCAATATAAAACTCTCATACTAAGTAAACGTATTCTGACCTAGTGATAAATAGACCCAACTAACTAATATATCGAACAATCACTTAATCCACCTTTGATCTCATTCCCATACATCAAAAAACATGGTGTATCTTGTGTAAGATAGCCACCTTCACCTGGCGTGCTCAGAAGACTTGGCAAGTTATTTTTTTAAGGGAAAACATGCATATTTACTATATTTGAGAACCAACCCGTAAAAGCCACAGACGTGTTTGTGTGTGAGAGAGAGACTGCACTCAACACTAAATATTTGTTAAGTCATCATATTTTAGCAGGACAAGACAGAACTTATTTTACTCGTTACATTCCAATGAAATGAGTTGTTTATACTCATCTAAAGACTACCTAGCTACTTTGGAACTATAAACATGAAAAATAATACTGAAATTGTTATTTATCTCTAGAACTACACCAAAGGCCACAATACAAATACATTAGTACTATGTGTATGCAACTGTATAGAATATAACAAGCTAACCAACAAATCTGTCGGGACATGAACCCTAGTCAGCAAGTTAAATATCTAAACATTGATCAAAATACTCACCTCAAAAATATGCATATATACGTACATAGACAAAGACAAAGGAGATGATTTTCTCTACTTCTTTGCAGTAATGGATAATAGAACATGGCCCCCACGTTACCGGACTCTGCCAAAACAATATTTATGAACAGACATAATAATATTCAGATTCAGACAAGCCGTGTAATACCTGTGTATGAGCCTGCCTCACTACAGGTCAGAGAGCCACACCATTATTGATCCTTTGCCTTTACTTGCTACAACTTGCTCTGTTTCTTGCCTTTTTCCTCCTCAATTTGTTCTCAACCTGCTTCTGGGTCCCCTTCAATGACCCTATGCACGCTAACTTGTTCATAAACCCACTACTAATATTACCAGAAGTTATGCATGTATTACTAATTAAGAACATAACTGACTGTAAAGCAAGAAATATTATGAGTCACTGCCCTGTTATTGCAGTTGCAAATCCTCCTTGAGACCCAGATTGTAAGAATGGCAAACGAATCAGCACTGCAATTGTTAATTATTGAGTTCTCCTTTATTTGGTATACAAATGAGCATCATAAAACACCCTTAAACGAGTGAACAAATACTAAAACAATTTAATATCTCGGCCCATTGGGATTAGCCATTGATATCTTATGCTACTGCCTGGGGGGACAAAGATCAACCACCATTGACAGGACACCGTCTTGGGCATAAAAGAAATCACGAGTCCTGGGGTGCCTCAAATCTTGTTGGGGTGTCGATTCCCATCATACAGCAAAGGCCTGATATCAAGATTATGAGCAAAACCAGCGCCTGAAGCAGCAACACAAGTAGCATCAAGATCAGAACTCTACACCTCACCAAGTTAGGATTAAACAAACTAGCATCAAAAACGATAAGCTAGACAGACCAAATCAGCTTCATATATCCAATCCATAAAACCAAAAGCAATTTGCAGCTCCAAACCATAACCAATGGATATAAACTAGTGTCACTATATCCACATGACAATGCATGAATCGCACAAGCAGTGCGCAAGGATGGTTGCCTACCAGGGCAGCTTCCGCAGTTTCCAATTAGCTTTAAATTGGATCAGTTTTCTGTGATTTTGATCTCATAAGAGAGATGAAGTTTAGAAAAAGGAGGGATAGAGGAGAGAAAGTGCGGACAATAAAGGTTTCATTTATTTAGATAAGCTGTAATAATCAGCAGTTCTCACAAAAAAGAAAACATTATAAATAATAATGTTAATAGAGGACAAAAATTATCACTGAGATTTCCAAAAGCTTGAACCAAATGTAAGGCACCATTTTTGTCTAGATAAACCAGTAAACCATAAATTCTCAAAAGTGTTTGAAGAGCAGAAAAGGAAATCAAGCTGAACTGTGACAACAATGGATTAATAAACAAATGCTGCAATACATTAACCAATTTTCAGAACACGTTACTTGAAATGAAAATTATAATAACTGAGTTCTCTCCTTACCCAAGCCTAACTTACAACCAATGAGGTTGTACAAGAACCCTTTACAGATAAGCAATATAAAGTGAATCTTTAATACAACCCCAGTATCAGGTTTATTCTGTATGTTTTAACTACCAAAAAATGAGATGCACTAAAACATTGCATCTGATTCATGTCCACTACAGAAAAAGAAAAAAAAGGCATTATAAATTAAGGAATGACATGCATATGGTTAACATACTTCACTTGTCAAAAAAATACACACTTCAGACGCAAATGGGCAAATTAATAGTTATTTTGATAATTTAGAACTCATGATTGAGAAACTGGGAACCCTCCGTGCCTTCACACAATTGACTATGTAACTAAGGCATCCATGATGATCACTGTGGCCTACTGGTTGAGCAATATAATTATGCTACACAAAGCAAATCACATCCCATATGCATGGTTAAATGACAGTGAAAGATGGTGAGATCACTATGCAACAGAAGACAAAATACACCACGACTCGATGTGAAACCTAAAGGAGGCAAGTAATTTACCACAAGAAGTCCTTCCAAAAGGGATGATTTAATCTGGCAAAGTTCATCACATGTCGTAGAATTGACTGATTTATTTCCTGGGGTGCCTTCAGCAAGAAACCTTTCTAGCTCCCTATGAGAAGGATACTGAACCGATCTATGGGGATCTGACACATAAAGAACTTCATATTTTGCACCTGACTCCTCCACAGAACTCAAAAGACTAGAGAAAACTTCACCTGCATATTTGATGTAAATTGTTTCCTCATTATCATCTCCTGAAGCAATAAAACTAATGACAGCAGTAAAATGTACTAAAATTAATCATATTATCTTATAACAATGTATATCATTTTCATGCTACATACTTTCAGAACGTGATGTGCCAACTTTCACATGAGAGCCTCCATGGCAAACCAAAATTAAATCTGTTTGCCCGTTTGATCTCTTTTCCATCCTTGAAGTCATATAATCCTTGAAATTTTTTAAGGTAAAAAATAGCATCAGACATGGGCCGTGATCTCTCATAATTTATAATGTCATTAAAATGCAAAAGATAACTTACTTGGATAGACTGGAGGTCAGAAATTTTTTGGAAATCTCTGCCCTCCATAGAGCATGCCTCCATGAAAGCCACATTATCGGGCCCCAAGTCCTTCCCGCAAGTTTCTGCAAACTCTGAAACCAAGGAAGTTGCCACTGACTCGTCTTCTGAAGAAGCAATGTATGGGAATGCCATGGAAAAATTGGACCTGGTGAAGGAGGCCTGAATAAAAGCATAGAATGCCTGACTGTTAAATAGACATTGGGAAGATAGTAATGATTTTTTATTCATGAAGTTAACTTTCTATACTGAAAAGCAAATCAAACCTAGATGGGAAGATTCTAAATACCTTTAGTAAGTTCATGAGAGCTGGATCTGCATGCTTGTTTGCAGAAACATCTGAAGATCGCAACTATAGGTGACATAGTATGAATCAGATAAAATAATATAATAATGAATATAAGTGCTGCAGTTTCCTCTCTCTTTTCTCTTAAATCAGGAAGCAGTATATTATATAATCTATATGACATCTCAAACTTTAAGTTTAACTTTGGTTCACAAGACAATAATAGCCTGAACCAGCTGAAGATAGCAATATCAGCCACTACAGACTTTGCTTCTAGAAAACCATTACACTCCCAAATGATACAGAAACAGAGTTGTCTGACAAAATAAATAAATAACCATAACTAACTTGGATTTTGTATCAAAATATTGGCTGAACTTTGGCTGAAAAAACAAACAATTGACTGAACTTTCAGAAGTGACAAATCAGTGATTGGCCTTTCCAAAAGGCATTAAACTAGTGATTGTCATCTATTCATGTCAACTTAAACCGTGAAGTTGACAACATGGTAAATATGAGGACGGTTAATAAATTTTTTAAAATATTTGGTTAACAAATACATATGATTTGCACGTGATAAAACCGTTAAATGTAGATGTTGACTTCCACTGACCAATATTTTCCGAAGTTGAATTTATTTTTTATACATTAAGATCAAGCAATCAATGACTACGTTCACAGTTAAAACATAACATCAAATTATTTAGAGCATCGTGAAAGTAACGATCCAGCAAACGAGAGTGGATGACAAATACTAGTTTGTCACTTTTTAAGAAATTCAACTACTAGTTCCCCACTTTAGAAAAATGACCACTAGTTTGTTACTTCTCAAGGTTCAATAACAATTTTGTTTTTTAAAGCCAAAGTTCAGCCACCATTTTGGTATAACGTCCGTCCAATTAATTTTTGCAAGCGTACTATATATAAAACAGCTAAGAATACAATCAAGAGAAGTATCGCACATCAGTAATACTACCTTCGTATGAGAGATTCACAAAGATAAAAGTATTCAACTTGCAAGCAAAAATGTTAGAAGAATATGTATTAATCAATTATCCGCATCCATACGTTCAGAATATGTACCTCACTACCCACAAAGACAAGTGCGAAGTCCACTGATTGCTGAAGTTTCTTCCTTGAGCACTAAAAATGGAAAGCAACTAATCAATACAAAATGTAAAAATCATTAAGATGAAAACAACAGAAACTTATGAGCCAGATGTAAGACTTGTAATTTCCTAAAACTGAAATGGAAAGTAAATTACCAGTAAGTTTGACCAACCACCTTCGGACAAAACAAACTTTGCTAAGTCTTTCGGAGAAACAGTCTGATAATTAACAGCTTCCCTCATTCCACTGCTTGAAATCCTATCATGATAAAAATGAATAAGACGCTGATTTGTCATGCCAGTACACCAAAAACTATGTTCACAAAGTAATAAAAATGATGAACTACATAATAAGAGGCATCTAAACAAATTAACTTGCATGCCATATAAAATGGTAAAAACTGAGAAGGAAAATGAATAAACTAGTTGCAGCAAGGGTCCGGTAAGAAAATCAACAATTAGTTTCCACATGTGGGAAGGGGAAGTGTCAAAGATACCTCAGGAGTTTCCGAAAGTGATCAGTGGACCAACCCTTACCAGTTACCACACAATCTATTCCCCCCAAAAGTTCAAAATCCAATCTCAACCAAAGTTGGAGATCATGACTCCTTACAGCAATATATGATATTTTGTTTGAGGTTCCCATGAAATGCCCACTATTACACAACAAAGGAGTGTGATTATGTAACTGCTTCAACCAAACAGATACAGATATCAATAGAATTTCATGCCTTGGACATCATCACTAATTTCTAACAAGTTGCAAAAATTGATGTTGAAAATATGCAATGAAATAACGTATCTAATCTAATTTGATACTGGACCAAGTTTAAACTCAAAATAATAGCCTTTCTACCTCAGATGACTTAAGTGAAAGACCACGGAAATGGAAAATTTAAATGTTCAACAAATTTACCTTCAATAGACATTCCAAAACATAACTAGGCATCATACAATCCAAAGAAACATCCTTCGGCAACATTTTGTTTGTACTCTAGACAAAGCAAGGAATGAATCACTACGTACACAATACACCATAAGACCAACAAACCAGCTACCCAAATGCACCAGAACACTTTAATGAACTTGAGCTCGAAATAAATACAAATCCGCTAATCATTACCAACAGCCTATCATCTATTGACATTATCCACTACTAATGCAAAATCGAACACCATTGGAAAAAGAAAAGAAGGAAAGGATCATACCCATCACGGTGAGGTGACCACAGAAACGCAGGCACTGTGGACGGCAAGGCCAACCCACAGGGAGTTACAGCTGCAGCAACCAAAGCCGCTGCCATCAGGGCCACAAAAGTGCCCGTCTTCATCATCTCGCTCCTATACCAAAAACCAAAACGTGTTGCAGAAACAACAAAAATTCAGAAAACATATCTGAAGCTCAAAATTAAGAAAACAAGATCAAACAAAACAACAAACATATATAAATTACACAATTGTCCCTAAACCGAGTGGAGCATTACTCTGAAGTAATAGGAATTGAAATCAGCCAAATTCACAAACCACATCAGATAAAGAACTCTGATAGTTCGACCAGGAAACTCGATCTCTTAGCTAAATAATTGAACACAACTGTGGATTCGAATCTCTGGAAACTCACCGGAAGAGAAATCGGACGACCGATTCGTGCACGTAGGAAGTTAGGGTTTATGTAGACTCGGATCAGGAGATGAATTTTCCCCAAATTGGATCTGCTTCGCCTTCGATCTCAAAGCAGAAGCAAAAACGAATGAAGTCGAGAAGAGCCAATCCAATCAGCTTTGATGGTGGTGAACTGGCGCTAACAGACACGGCCACATCAGCGTCTATTACTGCGAAGCGAAACTATGTGGTTTTGAGGCAGAGATGGGCCAGGTGTCAACTTTACAGCCCGATATCATTTGGTCCAAGCCCAAGGCTTGCTATAATGCTATGGACTTCCAAAAAAACACTAAATGATTGTTATAGAGTAATTGAGAGAATATTTTTGAAAATTGTTGAAATTTGATTTTTATCCCGTTTCGTACTTCAATTGTTTATCTTTGTCAAACTATCGAAATATTTGTACTTTTTAACTTACGTTTTTTTTCTTTACTTTTTCTTTCCCTCTATTTTCCTTAACACTTTTTGGAAAACATATTATCACTCCACATGTATTATACTATCATTCTCTTTAGGAAATTTGAAATTTTATGCGTGAAATAAAGTTTTGACCTAGCCGCCTTCTCCCTCTAGGCATATTTCTTTAGTCTTTTATTGCTCAGTTTTTCTCTCTGTGTCGCCACCTTTGGCTATGGGTTGTTAGAAAATAATCTTGATGGAATAAAGACCAAGTATTCACTTGATTCCGTCAATTGGTAGTTTGAATTTTCTTCCTTGTTTAAAGATTTTTTTTTCAAATTCCTATTTATCACGGATAGAGTAGTTGCTCATCTTAACAACTCTCTATTATAAATAAGCTTTGAATAAGAGGAACAGATCACATTGATCTTGCTCCGAATACTCTTGCGGTGTGTTTTCCTTTCCTTCTCCCTGATTTCTGTATAATAGTTGGTGTCAGAGCATTGTTGTGTAGAAATCATGGCAGAGGAAGCACTCATGAAAGTCATGTCAGATCCATCGGCAACGAGAGCAGTATGTATGCTTAGAAGATTGCGACCATAAGCAAGCTGCCTATGTCGTACCCGATATTTGGTGAGAACAATTACGGCGTATAGGAAGTGAAGATGAGGATCATGATGGATGCTCTCGAAGTGTGGGATATTGTGGATGGAGACAGAGCCGTAAAAAAGTGATGGACAAAGGTGCTCTTGTTGTTATCTCCCAATCCGTGTCAGACGTTGTGTTAGTTGTAAAGAAAAAAATCAACCAAAGAGGTTTAGAAGGCTTTGAAAGAAATGTGAGTCGAGGAGGATCGCGTAAAGGCCTCCAACGTGCTAATGTTGAAGCGCGAGTTTGACAGGATGATTATGGGAGGCATTGAGGCAATTGATGAGTTTGCTTTAAAGATTACATATATCGCTAATGAAATTCGTGACGTAGGAACTCCAGTTTCAGAAGCTACCCTCGTAGAGAAATTGTTCAGATCGGTCCCAGATCACTTGCTCTCTATTGTCAGTACCATTCAACAGTGGGGATACTTGACCACAATGACTATGGCTGAGGCCATGGGGAGACTTAAGCGTTCGAATTCTCGATGAAGGGGAGGAGATAAGAGTGAGGAGGCCCCAAAAATTTGTTGTTGACTCGAGGTCAACGGGACGAGCTGAACTTGAAAGACAAAAAGCATAGGGAGAGCTCGGGTTTTGTTCAACCCAGTTCTTCTCGAGATGTGGTAGGGATAGAACTCACCTGGAGTCTGATCACCAAGAAGGTATGACAAGGCCCGTTTGAAGTGTTACAATCGTGGTGAAACTGGCCACTTTACTTACGAATGTAGTAAACTGAAAGATGAGTATGCAAACTTGGCTAAATTCAAAGATGAGGAACCGACATTGCTAATGTTGGAGACGTTCAACATAACCCGTGAAAAAGAACGGAAACTGGAGATTGTTTTGCTGAAAGAAGACAAGATCAAGCCTGAGCTCGGGAAAGGAGAGAAGATGAATCCAGACTCGTGGTTTCTTGACACTGGAGCCAACAACCATATGACTGGTAATGCCAATGTCTTTATTACTATAGATAAACTAATATGTGGCTATGTGAAGTTTGGTGATGATTCAACCTTAGAGATCCATGAGAGAGGCACGATATTGTTAGAAGGCCTCTCTAGCGACCACAAAATATTGGCAGATGTGTACTATATCCCGTGGCTTAGGAGCAACATTATCAGCTTAGGTCAATTAGATGAAAGATAACCATAGAGCAAGAATGGCTCAGCATACTTGATCGAGAACAAAGGATAAGGGTAAGAGTGAAGAGATATGAGAACATGATATACATCTTAAAGCTAAGGTACACTCAACCTATTTGTCTTCTAACCCGATATGAAGAAAGACACTAGATATGGCATGCTAGGTACGAACACTTGAGTTTCCGAGCCCTCAAACTCATAGTACAAAAGGGGATGGTGATCGGGTTACCCACCATTCAAAGTCTCGAACAAGTGTGGCAGGCCTGTCTTGTAGGAAGCAGAGGCGAGCTGCACTCCCAAAAAAGTCAAAGTACCTTGCTCAGAAACCTTTGGAGCTGGTTCATACGGACTTATGTGGACCTATATTCCCTGAAACTTCGTCAGGTAATCAATATTTTTGTCTCATGGTTGATGATTACTCACGTTTTATGTGGGTATCACTGATCAGGACGAAGGACATGGCGTATATGGAGTTAAAAAGAAATAAGAAACGGGCTGAGGTAGAGTCAGAAAGAAATCTGAAAGCACTGAGAACAGACAGAAGAGGAGAATTCCTGTCCAATGAATTCAAAGATCATTGCTATGAGGAAGGCGTGCACCGAGATTTAACTGCCCCAAACACTCCCCAAACAAAACAAGTAGCGGAGAGGTGAAACAGACTATAACCAGGATGGCTCAAAGCTTACTAAAAAAAAACAAAATCATGCCCGAACTTTTTTTGGGAGAGGCTGTGTAAGCGGCTATGTATTTGCTGAACAGAAGTGTAACCCGAAGTGTGAAGGACGTGACCTCGTACGAAGCTTGGCATGTACGAAAGCCAAGTATTGGGCACATAAATATATGCAAATTAGTCTATGATTTTTATGTTTTTTTCTAGAATAATTTTAATGTATTAAATAGAATATATTTTAAAGATTTTTATTATTAATTAGAATATATTTTATTTAGATACACTTTATATTTTTTTTTAATGTTTAAATTATAGGATGAGAGTTTTAATTGAAATATAACTCTTAGATCGTTAAATAAATATGTTATTTTATAATAAAAATTTAACAAATATAGTTCCTATAGTAAGATCATATATCGTGTTGAAAAATAATAAAGGACACCATTAAAAATTGAATCATGATGATAAAATTGAGTTTGATTTTTTATTTATTAAGAAAGACGTGTATTTATCATGATTCAGTTTAATGTATTTTAATTAGGTAATATTATATTCAAGTATATTAGAATTTTGTTTTAAATATTTATTGGTAATGCATGATTAGTTTAATTCATGATGTATAAATATTTGTTTAATGTTCAGAGATGTATATGATGACGCCTTCTCTTACATATACTTTAGAAGATATTCCATGTCCTTTATACATACCTACCTCATTTGGTGTTTCATGTGGAATAGTCGAAGTGGGGGAAGTGTTTGAAAATAAATTGGAATTGAAGACGTAGATTCACCTATATGCAGTGGAGATAATTTTGAGTTTGTCGTCAAAAAGTTGGTACTGATGTCTGTTATATCACATGCAAGGATGACGAATGTGATTGGAGATTAAGGGCAAGAAAAATACAGAAGTCCGAAGTGTTTGAGATTACACTCTTCACTGATAAACATTCTTGCTCACTTGAACTTCGTCATAAAGACCATCATCAAGTTGGATACTGTATTAAGAAAAAATATAAGGCAGGGGCTAGTGAATATTTGTCAAACAACATAAGAGAAGGCATAAAAAAAATGATTATGACATTGAAATGGCATCTAAAAAAGCTTGGAGGTGCCGAGAAAAAGCTCTTATGTATATTGAAGGGACATTTTAAGCATCATACCAAAAGTTGTTATTGTACTTGTTCATGATACAACAAAGAAATCCAGGAACTTTCATAGATTTTGTGATTGAAGATGATTGATTCAAATACTGTTTTCTATCCCTCGGAATCAGCAGAAGGGGATTTCCTTCATGTCGTCATGTAATATGCGTAGATGGAACATTCT
The DNA here is from genome assembly GCA_036897725.1 of Erodium texanum. Taxonomy (NCBI): domain Eukaryota; kingdom Viridiplantae; phylum Streptophyta; class Magnoliopsida; order Geraniales; family Geraniaceae; genus Erodium; species Erodium texanum. The sequence goes on along the minus strand of JAYMSW010000523.1, from coordinate 1,532 downwards.
TGACAACAAAGTATGATAGACAGATGTTATCGCTACTGCATTGCATGCGAATAATCATATTTACCCTATTGCATTTGGTGTCATTGATAATAAAAATCATGACTCATGGACGTATTTCATGGAAAAGCTAAAGGAAGCGATTGGAGAAGTGCAGAACCTAGCATTTGTCTCTGATAGACATGCTAGTATTATACATGCATTAGAAACCATTTTCCCAAACACATATCATGGTGCTTGTTACCATAATATCAGTATGAATGTGAAGGCCAAACTTAAGACTGATCATTGCCACATTGAAATGTGGGTTGTAGCATATTCTTTCAGAAAACATGAGTTTCACAAACATTTTGACAAAATAAAAGTTAAAGACCCAGTCATATTGAATTACCGTGATGACATCGGTTTTGAAAAGTGGGCTCGGCAATACTTTCCTAGAAATAGGTAATCCGTTTGATTGATACAACTATTTTAATTAACTTTATTTTTGTTTTAATTGATTTTAATGTTTTACATATAGATACAACATAATCACATGTAATTATGCAGAAAGCTTTAATAGCAAAGCAAATGATGCTCGGAGCTATCAAATCACTACATTTGTTGAATTCATTCGATGTACACTTCAAGCTTGGTTTTGCAAGCGCTGAGGTGAAATTGAGAAAACAACAACTACCATATCACTAACGTATGAGGCTGATGATGCATGTCAGATTTAACGATATTTTTATACCGTATTTACCCATACCCTAACTTTATTTATCCCATAGTTCGTTTAATGTTAGTATTATTTTTATTTGTTATATATATATTTTATATTTTTCATCATTTAACAAAGTTCCTCATTTATTTTATATTTTTCGGTACTTCACAATGTATGCAATACTATACTTGTTTTGTAGAGCTTGGAGAAAGGAAATTTTTGGCGCTGGAACGAGGTCAATCGAAGCTCAAACGAAGCAGGAATGGACGAAACAAGAATCAGAAAAGTTGAGCAATGGACCGGATCAGGTACAACTGGATCCACGCCAGCTCCCATGCACCCTTGCTCCTTGTCCACTAGATCTGGTCAATGTTGACCAGATCCTTATCCAACAGCCAGAATGAGCCAGGCGCACCAAGTCACCACGCACCGCTCCGTACCAGACCATTTCAACTGGATCAGATCTGGCCCACAGGTCTGGACCGACCTGGTCCGAGACCCAGTTCCCTGACCCGCTTTTTGATATCAGATTTGAGTGGCGAAAATATCAGATTTTAGAGTTTTGAGAGGGGATTTAAGGGGTTTTGGAGATCAGATTTTTGGGGTTTTGATATCGGATTTTTGGGCTGGTTTTATATCTGATTTTAGATTAGATTTGGGGCTTGTTCTCATATCAGATTTTGGAGCTTCATATCAGCTTTTTTTAGAGCGTTTAGTGAGAGAAAGTGTGAGTTTGAAGAATTAGAAGAGACCATTCTCATATCGGATTTTTGGGCTGGTTTTATATCTGATTTTAGATTAGATTTGGGGCTTGTTCTCATAACAGCCTTTT
>JAYMSW010000522.1:0-21859 GCA_036897725.1 Erodium texanum | reverse complement strand
CCGAAATCTGATACTTTTGCTCTATAATTGCAATCCAAAAGTATGTTTGTAGATTTGATGTCTCGATGGTATATTTGGACCGAGGCTGTGGAGTGCAAGTAAGAAAGAGCTGAAGCTACATCAATGGCGATTCGCAATCTCATTTTCCAAGAAATCGCAAGCTCATCTTTGTCATGGAGATAATGAGAAAGTGTCCCGTTGGGGACAAATTCATAAACCAGCATAGGAATATCTGTCTCCAAGCAACAACCTAGGAGCTTCACGACATTTCTATGATTCATTTGCGAGAGAATCACGACCTCGTTGATAAATTGTTGGAGAACATCGGGTTCGTTTTCGATTTTGGACTTCTTTATTGCAACGACTCTTCCATCTGATAACGTTCCTTTGTAGACCGTGCCTTGGCCTCCACGTCCTAGAACTCTGTCGGGGTTGAAATGGTCGGTGGCCATTTCCAGCTCCTCTGAGGTCAGTACTTTGGTTGTTTCGATGTTACTTCTACTTCGCCTTGAGGTCAATTGTTGTTGCAATAATACGCCGCCGTTTTGTTTGAAGAACTGTTTCTTGCGTCTAAGCTCTGTTCTTTTCTTGCACACTTTACATAACCACCACATACTGGTGATTAAAATTAAAAACCCAAAGCTGGAGCTGATACCTGCATGGAAGAACAGGTCGTACAATCAACAATCTAACCATACAATGTTATAACATAGCAGTTAATCGCTTGAGCTCTATTCATAGAGACCAGGGTTCGAGACCCAAGAGCGTATTTTTATTCATCTTTATCTCTATCACTTAATTGGTATTTTCTCACCTCTATACTTGGATTTCTCTTTTCTACTTAAGTCCTAACTCTGTTAGGCCTTTGTCTATCCCATAAAAAAAGTGGGTAAGATGATATTAATAAACTTTTTCTTACATAAAGGAGACCGCTTACTACTGTATACCCGACACTTGAAAAAACCAAAGTTCTAAATTTTAATAACAACATTATTATTATCTATCTTTATCTCTCTCAACCTTTTTATATAAACGCGATTCCCTTATTTCTATGTATGTGTAAGGTTGATTGTTACCTATACTACACATATAGATGATGATCAACTTCATTGAAGAAAACTTGCATACCGATAATGATCAACATGGTTAGAGAAAGTTTGCATCTGTAGCCCCCTTTTCTATTTACGCAAGTGCTTGGACAAGAATTTGTCTCTGGTCGCTCGCATTCGTTTATATCTGACAACACACAACACAAATCATTAAGAACAGAAACAAGACATAAACTAAAACAAATTGTTCGAACTTTACTTACCTTTGCAACCGTGAGGAAGATAAGGGTTTCCTTCAAATCCAGTTTGACAATAGCATTGCACGTGCGGCTCACCATAGTAATAATCTGATTGACAGAAGGAAGTGTTTTCTCCATCTTGTTCAGGAAACAGCTCCGGATCGCTATATACGCTCCACTCAAGCACGGTCGGAGCATAGTAACCGAAGTCTCGCAGAGCAGTAGTGGAACTATTCTCCGACCAGAGTGTCGGATCCAACATAGATGTCGGAGCCATGTAAGCGAAAGCGCATTTCTCAGCTCCACGACCAGTTTCTTCGAAAGTGAGGTCCAAAACCTTAATGTTTGAATAACTAAACGCGTCGTTGCAGCGATTCCTAGAATCAACTACAGCGCCGCATTCAGCGGTTCTGCAGCTAAAGAGACGTGGCTCTACATTTCTCATTCCAACCACATAATCGCAGCCAACGACAGTGAGCGTATTATCAGTTGAGTAGTAGAAAGTGCTTCCCGTCAAGTTAACGACGTCACGAAGTCTCGTCTCGGCCCCATGAGTGCGACAGCCCGAGTTCGTGACTATCGGATGATTGACGAGGATCGTACCGCTTTGATACCCGTAGAAGAGAGGAGTGTCATCACCTTGATCAGAGAACAACTTGGGGGTTAGTCCAAAAGAATATGGTAGAGAAATAATTAGAACCTGGAGGTGAGGTTTCTTGAGGAAAGGCGTGGAGTTGTTGACGCAAGAGATCTCGAACCATTCGTCGAGGAAGCAGCTGCTCTTTCCCATCCCAAACCGGTCTGGAATCACCCCGTCTCCTCACGTCTGTTTACACCCGATCTTTGCTACAGATGCTCCTTCTTTCTCTGCAACTACAACTGCAAAGTGCAGAATTAGCCAGAGTGAGACTAGTACTGCCATATACCGCAAAATAACAACCATTTTTCAAGATGGAGGTCCAAGACTTGCCAAACACGCTTATTATATCCTAACTAGGTTGGCACTTAACAAGTGCAAAGCAAGAAAAGGCGCATAAAAATATTATTACAAAAGAAAAAGGAAATGTGTACATAGAAACATGAAAACGAGTACAAGTCAAAGGAAGACAACGCGGGCAGTTTAGTTCAGTGGAAAGCTATGCGTGTTTGTCTATAACAACTACTATAGTATTACAACATACCGTGTAACTACTACTACTACTTTGTAGCTTTGAGCTTAGACAAAAATTATTGTACAACTCTGTAGGTGCATGTACTGAGAACAAATCCAGTTTGCTAAATTTGTCGTTTGCGACGAGCGAGTCAAATAAAGACGACGCGGATTTTTTTTTTTGAACATACGACGTTGATAGTTCGTATAGCAGAAAATTATGTGTATTACTAATATTATATTACTATGTGATTCCCATGATAACAACTTGATCTTGTCCATAAATTTAAAGTAGCTATAATGGGTGTACGTACATTCAAGACATGTTTATTATTAACTCTCTTTTTAACTCGAAATTCTGAGGGTAATGTCAACGGTGGGAGGGGCTAGATTTGGTGTTGGCTATACTACATCAGCGTAGGTCATATGACAGTGGTAGCATCGATGTTAACCCTAAGCAAAGTTAATGTATCGGTGACTTGTCACCAATGCTATCTTTTTATTTAATATTCTTTATTAATAAAAAAAAGGTGGAGATGAGATGAGAGAGAGGAGAGAAAGGTGGGGGCTAGCCTTGGCGCAAACAGTGATGCTTTCATCACCGTTATTGGGTCAAAGTTGTGGTGCTAGCCGATGCCAATTCAAGGCTAGCTATGGTGCTAGCATCGGCTGTTAGTCTCGTCCTTAATCTGTTTCAAAGCCTTTCAACAAGACTAATGTTTCTAGGTGATACCTTTCCGAATTTTTTAATAGTTCCCTATCAATGTTGATTCAAGATATATATGTAACATGTGCTCCATTTCTGATCGAAACTCCTAACTTATATTAGTTAAGTCTTCCACTCAGACCTCCTTTTTTTTCTGAAGAGGGTGACCCCTTCTAAACCTACCGGAAAATTTCTTAATTATGTTGATCGAACGCGTATCCAACCGATAAATATTTAACAGAAGCGATATGCAAAAACACAAAGAAGGAATGAGGAGAGATAGAAACAATAATTTGTTTGCTTTTATACCTATTGAACAAACAATGTATTTTGTCCAAATCATGCCATTAAGCAATAATGTTCATGCCTAAACTTTGATTATGCAACAGCTGAAATGAAACTTTACAAGGAGTATACAATCTGAACTGCATTTTGAGTTCTTGCTAGCATTGGCTCATCGTCATCAGAAAGTTCATAAGGGTGGTCCATCCCATATTCAATCTCTTCATCATGTTCTTGAGGCCTCAATGACATTGCCCTGACTCTTTCCAGACTCATGAGAACTTCTTTCATCGTAGGCCGATTCCTCCCATAAGAATTCAAGCATTTTCGTGCAAGATTCGCGACCGCTATCACCTCTTCTCTAGTCTCTTTTTCCTCCAAGATCGGTGCATCAACAATGTCAAACAAACGGTTCTCCTCCAAGGCCGTGATGAAGTATGCAACCAAACTCCTATGTTCTTGTCTCATCGGACAGACAGGCTTTTGTCTTGTCAGAAGCTCGAGAAGCACAACCCCGAAGCTATAAACATCGCTCTTGTCAGTGAATTGGCTCGATGTGAAGTACTCGGGATCAAAGTACCCGAACGTACCCTTCACTAACGTGCTCAAGTGTGTCTGGTCGAGCGCAACTGATCTTGAAGTCCCGAAATCTGATACTTTTGCTCTATAATTGCAATCCAAAAGTATGTTTGTAGATTTGATGTCTCGATGGTATATTTGAACCGAGGCTGTGGAGTGCAAGTAAGAAAGAGCTGAAGCTACATCAATGGCAATTTGTAATCGCATTTGCCAAGTAATCGCAAGCTCATTTTGGTCGTGGAGGTAATGAGAAAGTGTCCCATTGGAGACAAATTCATAAACCAGCATAGGAGTATCTTTCTCCAAGCAACATCCTAGGAGCTTCACAACATTCCTATGATTAATTTGTGAGAGAATCATCACCTCGTTGATAAATTGCTCGACGATATTAGCTTCATTTTGGATTTTCATCTTTTTCACTGCCACGATTCTTCCATCCGATAACATTCCCTTGTAGACTGTCCCCTGGCCTCCACGTCCTACGATTCTGTCGGAGTTAAAACCATCTGTGACCGCTTCCAGCTCCTCCGAGGTGAACACTTGGATTGTTTCAACATTACCTTGACCCGAGTTCAATCGTTGTTGCAGCAATAACCCACCATTTTGTTCGAAAAACTGTCTTTTTCGTGTAATCTCTTTGTTTTTCTTGACCAATCTCCACGACTGCCACATAGCGGTGAATAAAATCAAAACTACAAAGCTGGAGCTGATACCTGCATGATATTCAAGAAACTGATTTGAAATAGAATTACATAGGATTTTAGTTTTAAGATAAATGTTATTAATCTAATTCCACAAATATGAATGAACGTACCAATGATGATTGACTTCATTACAGAATGTTTGCATCTATAGCCTCCTGTTGTGTTCATACAAATACCCGAACAATAATTTTTCTCTGGTTGCTCACATTCGTTTATATCTGATAAGACACGACAAAAATCATGACAAATAGAAGCAAGATAAGATCTTTTTAATGTAAGACACATGGTTATTAAGCGTTGAATTTATCCACGTCTTTTCGATGTAGAAAGAGTTTACTTACCTTTGCATCCATCGGGAAGATAAGGGTTTCCTTCAAACCCAACTTCACAATAGCATTGCCAGAGCAGTTCAACTTCATCATTGTAATCATATGATTGACAAAAGGAAGCATTTTCTCCATCTTGTCTAGTAAATGCCTCCAGGTCACCAGACACACTCCATTCCAGTATGACCGGAACATGATAACCCGAATCTTGAAAAGTAACTGGGGAACAATTCTCCAACCAGGATGTCTGAGCTATGAAAGCAAATGCACATTTATCAGCACCAGGAGCAGTTTCTCGGAAACTAAGATCCAATACCTGGATATCTGAATTAGGTAATATGTTGCTGCAGCAATGTTGGGAAGTAAAGGTACAATATTTGCCCGCAGAATCACTCTTGCCTCCGCATTGCCTTGTTCTGCACAAACCACCATGTGACTCTACATTTCTCATTTCAACCACATAGTTGCAGCCTACGACTGTGAACATATTTTTAGTCGAGTAATAGAAAGTGCTTCCTGTGAAGTTAGGAATTGCACGCGTTCCATTACAACCAGCACTCATTACCACAGGATGTTTGACAAGAACGGTACCGCCTTCATACCCGTTTATATGTATCCCGTGAGGCATAGACTCAGGATATATATATGGTAAGGCAATGGTAAGTACCTCGAGCTGAGCTTTCTTGAGGAAAGGAGTGGAATTGTTGATGCAAGAGATCTCGAACCATTCGTCAAGGTAGCAGCTGCTCTTTCCCATCCCGAATGGGTATGGAATCACCACGTCTCCACATGACTGATTACACCTGATCTTTGCTACAGATGCTCCTTCTTTCTCTGCAACTAAAACTGCAATATGCTGAATTAGCCAGAGTGAGACTAGTACCGCCATATACTGCAAAGCAACAACCATTTTTCAATATAAGCTTCTCTCTTTACCTAGCAAGCTACATTTTCCTGTGTTTCTTACTTGGTTACAGCTTTCTTGGCTGGAATTTAAGGACTGGCTAGTGAGGACCAATTAGTAAATATAATAATATTATTGTGTGTGAACTGTTTTTTTTTTTCTCCTTGTCAACTGTGAAGTGCAAGTCAAACAAAGACAAAGCGGCCAGTTGGCTCAGCAGAAAGCAAAGCATATTGTCCTAACTACTATTAGTATTATATTACCATGTAACCTCTACTACTACTCAAGTTCTTCCAGGAAAGCACTTGAGCTTTATGCAAAATTTATTGGACAACCTTATAAGAACAAATCCGGTTTGTTATGGTAACCTTCTATCCTTATGTGCTCATACATCAAACAAAGCATACGCGTCTCAGCCAGTCTCATTTTGATCGACCTGGCGTTTCAATGCAGTAAGAGTAAAAGGAATAAAAACATCCTTTTTCACACATATCAACACAACCCAACTCATAAAAAAACAGATACATAACATAACATACCATAGCAAAGCTTCCTTCATCTTCCTTCAGTGCATAAGTGCAGCCAATCTGTCCAAAACATCATATACATGCCTCATGATAGGTCTCCTTCCACTAAAAGGCTCTTGAGAGTTACAATATTACGATGCCCGATCTTCCCAATCTCTTCAGCCTCTGTCTGAATTTCTTGAAGGTTCTGAGAACAGCCTTCGCCAAGTCTTTTAACAGCTAAGGTAAAGGACATCTTCAAGCACAGCTTTGTACACAATCCCAATTCCACTCTTTATAAGAACAAAAGCCAATGTCTTGAACAGCTCATCCAGATCTAGAACCACCTGTGTGTCCAGCGGAACAAGATCACAATGTTCCACATTCTCCAATATATTCCAAGGCTAGCTGGGATTGAACCAGTGATGTGATTATGAGAAAAATCTATAGTTCCTCGCAATCTAGATAAATTTCCCATACCACTAGGAATTGAACCATTGAACTGATTGTAAGGAAAGGTCCAGTTTTTGCAGAGAAACCAAACCACTTCAAAACCCATCAGGAAGAGGCTCTGTGGAATTATAATGACTGAGATCAAGGGGTTTTGGGCATATTGCACAGAACAAGTGAAGATGGTATTAACCCATTGAATAAATTTTGAGACAAACCTAAGGTTTGGAGATAACTGAGCTTGCCAATCTCATCTGGAACAGACCCAGAAAAGGATTTTGCAAAAAGGACCAACCTTTGCAATCCCTGAACTCGAAAGAGCTCAACAGGTAACCTCCCAGACAGCCTATTGCACTTCAAATTCACATGGCGGAGCTGGGAGAGAGATCCAAGAGCTTTAGGAAGAAACCCAGTGACTCCAATCCATGAACAAGGCACAAGGGTCTCATCAAAAGAATTTCAGCTGCTCACTGACCCATCTGGGTCCTCCGCAAGGGCCTCCTTGGATGACACAAGAACATAGCCTTCTTCATTCAAAGCACCCACCAGACTATCAGAGTTGCAGAGAAGCAAAATCAACAAAACAAAATGAAACATCCCCAGAAAGAAAGAAAGAAAAAAGTAACCATTGGAGTTCGAAAAGAGAAACAAGGCTACAACGTTAAGCTTCCTCAAAGAGCTCACCTTTCTGCACAAAGAGGAGACCCAGATACAGCAACATAATAGTTAAATTGATAATTGAGCTGTAAATTTTAATTAAAACGACTAATGTAATTATATATAGTTGTTGGCACGACGTCGTTCCCACCTTCTCCAACCTCTGCCAGACAGCCGAAGACCGAGAGACGACGAATCTGGTGATCATCGCGCGAGAGGAAATGGCGGACGATCGCGTTCAAGCACTGGTGGAAGCCATACACTCCAGCCCATCTCAGGCCGTCCTCTACCTCGCCGGCGGCGCTTCTCAGGTCTCCTTCTCTCTCTATACGTATTATTTATTCATGTATCTACCTGTTTCTGCATCGATCGAGGTGATTTGTATCAGCTATTGACGAATCATTGTTGTGGGTTCCTGATCAGGCGATTGGGCTGTTAATTTCTGTACCTGGAGCCTCAAATACAGTTCGCGAAGCTGTGGTTCCGTACTCCAGAATGTCCATGATTCAGTTGCTCGGGAAGGTTCAATCCTTCATCTCAATTTGTTCAGTTTTTGACATGTTATTGTCTAATTAAGAACAAATTAAACCGGATTAAGCAATTGTTCAGAGTATTTGAATTGTGCTAATTCTCTTTGCTTTGTTCAGATTCCAAGTACATTTTGCAGTAGACAAACTGCAGAAGAGATGGCTCTACTGGCTTACAATCATGGCCTTAAGCTCTCAAAGCCAGGTGATACGTTGGATCATTATTAAATTTTACATTTGCTCTCGACTTGTGTTTTTGAGCTTTGTATCGTTGTTCTTGGTTATGTTAATGATTGCTGCTACTTGAATTTGCTTTCTGTATTTGAGGCATATCTATAATTCTTGCACTGATTTTGCTGTCCAAGCGAAGGATTTGTTACATGTCAATGAGATTTCGATATCTAAGTACATAATTACCGCTTTGGATCATGTACAAAATTGAATTTTTTTTTGGTTGGTCTTGTATATTGTATAAACACTTGCGAAATGTTGCTGCTTAATGTTGGATAGTTGGTATAGAAATGATCTCAATTGATTTGTTTATTAGGTTCCCCTGTTCTTGGAGTGGGTTTTACCGGTTCTTTAGCTAGTGCAAGACCAAAGCTTGGAGACCATAGGTATTGACTATGGAATCTTTGGTTTTGATGGTAGTTTATATAGTTGCAAGATTGTTGTAACCTTAACTATGTTTTCAAAACTCAAGATCCAAACAAGGGTGCACTTGTTGCAAGTGATGATAAGTTGAAAGTAAACTCTAAATTAATAGCAAACTGTTGATTTTCTATCTTGTTCTTTCTTCTTATTCAGGATTCACATGGCAATACGAACTTCTGATCGACTTTGGGTATCTACATTTACCTTTACAAAGGTACTTACCGGCCTTGGTTTGGTTGAGAAATTGATTTTCTAGTAGTATAATATAATCTCTTACTGAATTGACTCAGGGTTTGAGAAATCGAGACCAAGAAGATAAACTTTCTAGTCATCTCTTACTGAAGGTGTGTGACAACTCATTCTGGTATTTTTTAACATCTAAACCTTTTCAATTATGTCTTAATCAATTGTTATCTCATTCTTTGGTTGCAGGCTATTGCTGATTCTTGCAAAGTTCATGCAACATTTGTCCCAGAGCTGGGTGATTCTGAAGTGCCAGATGAATGTGAAAAGCGATTTAGTGAAGATGAAGAACTAGAGCAACTCATAAATGGAGAAACTTGCTTCAAGGTTTATCCATTTTCTAGTGGTATAGTCTCTCATCTCTTAATCAAAATAATCCCAGTTACAGTACCAAAATTACAGTCTCTTATACAATGTCCCAAAACCATTTTGCAGAGACACATAATGCAGAAAGAAAGATAATACTGCCTGGTTCATTTAATCCTCTGCATGACGGTCATCTCAAGCTTTTGAAGATTGCCACTAGGTACTTTCTATTTTGAGAAATTGATGCTCTTGAAATGTTTTTGACTTTCTATATACGAACCTTTATGTTTGAATTATTTTGTGTAGCATCTGTGGCTATGGCTATCCATGTTTTGAAATATCAGCAATCAATGCAGACAAACCTCCTTTATCGATTGCACAAATCAAAGATCGTGTCAAGCAATTTGAAAAAGTTGGTGAGTCTAATTATAATTTTCATTTCTTCTTCATCCTAATTAAGTAGTGTTTGATTTTGATGACCTTAACGCACCAATGACTTATACTGTAACTGGTAGGAATGATGGTGATCGTATCCAATCAGCCTTACTTTTATAAGAAAGCTGAGCTTTTCCCAGGAAGTGCTTTTGTAATTGGAGCAGATACAGTAGCAAGACTTATCAATGTATGGATTCTCAATCTTCCTTACATAAGTACCAAATTAGATTATACCATGATGTATTATGTGTGATTCTGTCATGAAAAAAATGAAAGCCTTAATCCCACATAGCTACATTTCTGAATTGTCCACAAACACATGAACTCATAGTAAGGTTTCCACATACACATGTCTACCCTTATGAATTTCCACATATCACCATTGTATAAAATAGATGAAAACCATCAAATTTTCAATTTTTTTTCGTCACGTGATATATCAAAACAACTCATTCTCAAATTTTACTCTTTGCAGCCCAAATACTACGACGGGGACTATAAGAAGATGATCTCCATACTCATTGGTTGTAAAAGCACAGGCTGCACCTTCCTTGTGGGTGGTCGGAATGTTGATGGTGTTTTCAAGGTCCGTCCATATAACTCACTCGCTAATCTTTCTCTTTAATACCTAATGCAAACTTAATTACTAAGCAGTCTAACTTCCTTGCAGGTTCTTGAAGATTTTGACATTCCAGAAGAAATAAAGGACATGTTTATTTCGATACCAGAAGATAAATTCCACATAGATATATCCTCCACTGAACTAAGGAACAAAAGTGGATTGTAAAGGAACTCATGATTACTTTTCTCATTATTCTTGTACCGACAATTACATAACAATGCAAGTTTCTACACTTTCTTGATTTCGGATCCATATCTAATTTCCCATCAGCTTAATGCAGCAAGAAGATCGAACATTGTTGTGTTTATATTTACTATGCAGATAAGATGAACTCAAGCGCCACAGGCTGTGCCACATCCAGCGCCACAGTTGGAAGCATAAGCGGTAGTTGTATGGGTGGAGCTGTCTTTGGAAGCTCCATCTGCACAAGCGAAGATGAGAGCTGCCATGGCAGATACAGAGACCAGAGCTGCCCAGAAGATGAACACCACACTGCTCAAGCCTTCACCACCTCCGGTCACCACTGTGAGCTCTCTTACCATCTTCTTTCTTTTTCTGATAGATTTGAAGCCTAAGGCAATGGTGTTTGAGTCTCTTGGATGGGTCAAGAATAGACAAATATTAATTGCTTGGTGATGATAATGAGGCACACATGGTCTGCTATGTGAATTTGGCTCGTTCTTATAAAGTATTCTGAGGTCAAACATTGACCCTGAGTGGGTGCTTGGAAAGACTGAATTGCCCTTTATTTTATGAATAATTACATGGTTTTTGGCATTTAGGAAACTTATAGGTTGATGGCACCTTGGTATTATCCAAAAAAAGAAGAAGTTAACTTCTTGGAAACTTTGCACCTTTGTTGACTTAATCAATTTTAAACTGCTGCTGCAGAAAGTCAATGCTTTACACTGAGTGTTCAGTCTGTTCTCACGTGGGCTATATATTAAGTGTTAATAGAGTATGTTAAGCATGAGCAATTAATGTCTTAATAAGAAACTGATTAAGTTTATGTGTTTGCAACTTGATAATCTGAAGATGAGGATGTCAAGATTCTACATGGATTTTTTTTGCAACTTGATAAGTATTTTGAGGTCTCGATCTATCTGTTCGAGTTTTTAAGTGGGTTGAGTTTTAACATGGTATCTGAGTCTGATCTATTTATACTCGAACCCCTCTATGCCATCTTGTTATTGGGTTAGAGGCCCACAATCCATGTGCAGGCCCGACCTGCATGTGAAGGGGATGTCAAGGCTCGAAATACATCGTGAATTGAATTCTTCATTTATCAGTTCGAGTTTTTCAAGCTTTTTAGTGGGTTTGAGAGATGGGGAAAACGAATTCATTAAAATTAGTCAAAACCTCAAACTCAAAGCCTTGGGAGTAAGAAGGAGACAAACCACCATAGACCATGGAACTCTATCCATGTTCTCTTTTTAGTAAACCAATGTGGGAGTTTTGGAGTTATTTGCAGAGTTTCAGGTTGTCTTTTTCTTCATATATGCATGCAAATTATTGAAGAAACACAGTCCAGCCATGTTTGGAGCTACCTGAGCATGATTTGGAGGAGACCAGATACGTTTGGAACCATCTGAGCATGATTTGGAGAAGTCCAGGTACATACAGAACCATTTTAGCTGCTTTCGAGGTACAGCTCTACACTACCCATCAAATTACTACTTACAAGTGTAACAAAGAGAGACTCCATAGCCACTATCTCTCAGCTCTCCGGCCATATTCGGATCAGCACTGAATCACTTGGTGTTTGCCAAGATTTTATTTCACATGGGATGATCAGAACCCGCAGGGATCTCTTTGGAGATACCTTGTCAGGATAAGGCCTATAATGACACAGAATCTAAGCTTGTTTGACAAGTTGGACAAACACTTGAACGTGAGTCTTGAGACTTGGTTTCAAGTCCTAACTGTCAAGGTTCCACACCGAAAAGATGTGAACTCGTTTATTACTTAATAAGCATCTTGATATTCACCTATCAGTTCAAGCTTTTAGGCGAGTTGGGTTTTGACGTGGCATCAAAACCTTTATGTCATCCAGTGTGACTAGAGGCCTGTAGTCCACATGCAGGCCCGGCCTCTCTCTCCTTGTCTGTGCCCAAGTCATTTCTTGCTTTGTACATTAATCTTGAAGAGTTCTTTAAGAATTAAATATTGTTTGGTGATCCATCCCCTGCTTCTACATAAGCAAGGTCTTGAACCCAGAATGTCTTGATACACTTGATTTAGTCGATAAAAAAACACATAAAGCCAGATAAAGACCATTGATTCCCATTCCCAAAACCTGAATCAATCAACACAACCAGCCAAAAGCCACAAATGGTCCATAGGTACTTCATCATTTCCCAGTATGCACTGTCCATTGATTGTTGTTTAGTACTTATCAGTATATAAATAAACCAGCTTATATCATCCTCAAACCAGAGATCCTCTCTTACTTATAGCTCCTTGCTCTTCTTGACATGAACAACAAATTGCTTCACTGCAGTGACATGTTTAATGCCAAAGCTAATGGTACCTGGGAGTCATCAAACCATGGTGACATCTCACTACTTCCTGAATCCGCTGTCTCTGATATACCCAATTCTTGGTTTCAAAGATCAGCTTCCTCGTTCTCTAGCACATGTGAGGGTGATAATATTCAGGACATTTTCAAGATCTTATCGGACGTTGAGCTACCGACACAAGGGAACTCTAGCATGGATACTATAATTAAGTTCCTGTCTGAACCAGAAGAGGTTGGGCTCAAAAGAAAGGCTGGTGAAAAGGATGTTCCCAGGTGTCTAAGTCATGTAAGTAGCTATATACACACACATCTATTTACTTCTCTTTGACTAGCTTTTTACTTCACCTAATTGCTTTTATTGAATATTATTTTGTTCTAGGAGATGGCTGTGGTAGCTACAGAAACAAAGGCAAAGCAAGAGGCACAACTTAAAAGATTGCGCTCTGCTGAGGAACATAACAAGTCTGAGAGGGTGAGCTTAATTAAGGGTTAATTGCATATTATACGTCTTTTGCGCATTTCAAAAAATTGCAGATAGCTATTTAGCAAAAATGACGAAAATCCCCTTGACCCTAATCTCAAAAAACACCATTTTCCCGCCTTTTTAATACTTTTTATCTTTCAAGAATTCTTTTTGCACCTACTCAATTGTTTTCTACATCTCTTCAAAGTGTTTCAGGTAGTTATAGTCTTTTTTTAGATTAGGATGAGGGGCATTTCCGTCATTTTCTTTTGACAAAAAAGAGCTATCTATCTGCAATTAACGCATTAACTAATGGTGCATAGTTCATTCGTAGCTTTGTTGCGATCCCATCTTGACTGTTGCTTTAATCTTCTATAGATGCGTAGAGACCGAATCAAAGTCAAGATGAGAACTTTGCAAGAACTGATCCCAAACTGTAACAAGGTCTTGCAACTTCTCTTCTACACTATATCTAATTTGGAGTTATAAATCAGCATAGAATTGATGTTGGCAATTACAGTCAGACAGAGCTTCAGTGCTTGATGATGCCATCGAATATCTTAAAGCCCTGAAGCTTCAAGTTCATGTAATATCTTAATCTCGATGCAGACGCATTCTCTAAACCATATTTACAAATAATAATGTAGCTACTGATACCATTTGTTTCCATGTATCTCAGATGATGTCTATGGGTGGATCATATGTATCACCAACCTCAATCCAAACATTGCAAGTACCTAATTTCTCTCCACTTCTTCAAATCAATCCAGGCCTTGGATTCGGCATGGGAGTGGCTCATATGGGTTCTTCGGGATTGCCCGTAATGTCTTGCTCTGGAGACCCTTCGGCCCCTCAGTTCCAAGTCCCGTTCTTTCCTTCACAACAGCTGCCTATAACTGCTACTATGTCTGTGATACAACCAAGAATCGCCCCTACGTTCTGCCATCTAACCCAAGGAGAATCCGCCTCCAGGAGTCTGCCAACAATGGCTACTCATTTGGTACAAGTTCCTGTTATACCTCAGGTAACATGAGGGTATTTTTGTCATTTCACACTCAAAATTGGCGGGATTGGAGTAAAATGAGACTAAAAGAACTTAAAAGGGCGGTCAAAATTTTTTTAAACTTAGGGGTAGCTGAGTGAGATTATCTCCAATATTTGAGCCGGGTTTATTTAGGTTTTACGTCTATGTACAAGTATCGTTTTTTTTATACTGCAATAAAAAATAAATAAAAAACAAAAAACGATACAAGTATTGTTTTCACCTTTCAATTGTTGTGTATCCCCATCTGATATATATAGCTCGGTTTCAAAATTCTACCCATTTGATATTTTTTTAATTCATTGCTTCTTCTTATGCTGTAGAATCATGGCCCAACTATGCATTCATCACAAGCAAGTCACAGAACTTCTACATCTTCCTTCAGAAGGCAAAGGAGGGGTGAGTCTCAATAGATCAACAGAGACACTAACTTGTGGTGAAGGTATTAATTTGTTCGTAGTTTTGCATAATCAATCCATGATAATTGATGAACTTTGTTTCATGATACATAATCCACATGATGATTATACAGGTCCCGTCACATAAAAAGGATACGGATCACATGTAAACCAGCAATGAACTCACTGAACTCAGGTAAATGTCATTTATAATTGATTGAAATATGATGTTTCATCTTAATTTGTTAACGTTGTTGTATGATTCTTTTTACAAATGAAAGAAAAGAGAAACATAAACGTTGTTTTACATCCTTTTCTTCTCTTTTACTGGTCTCCTCGGGATCTTGTCGAGAAATCTAACTTCAAATTTCTTGAGTGCCTTCTTCATGTCCCGGTTCCCTCTGGTAGCAAGATAGTCCACCTCTTTCTCGTACCGTTCATACATAACTGGAATTGTCATCGCAGATAGACACACTTCATAGATATTGACAGAGACATTGTTAGGCCCAAACATAGGAACTTACAAAAGGATGATATAAACATCAAAACTTTTGAGGTCGTAGTTACCTAGAAACAAGAGATTCAAGGAACTGATATAATTCCCAACAACAGATAGAATCCAAAGAGAAGTCACTGTCTGAAAATCACATCAAACCAAATCAAATCCCATATCTAATATTGTTATGTTAATTATAGTTAATATGCATTCTTACTAAAAACCCTTGAAAATTTGTTGTTGAAGAAGGAAAGTAAGAGTTTGGGATGATCCCACTCAGGTGCTCTTAAGTATGCACCATTCTCAATCAACATAAGGGTATTTTTGTCATTTTATACCCAAAAGTTGACGGAATTGGGGTAAACCGAGAATAAGCTAACTTTGGGGGGTGTCGAAAACTTTTCTCAAATGAAGGGTAGTTGATTAAGAAAAGTGCATATTTAAGGGTAGTTGAGTAAGATTTTCCACTAGAGTTTTTTTTTAGGTACCAGAAAGAACCCTTTAAGATCATTCCCAGTAGAAATGTCCTGAAGTTTCCACAACAACCAGTCCATTCTTGTGAAGATCGATCTAAACATGGATTCAGACAACATCATAGTAGAGATGTCGGGTGGAGTCCTGAAACTAAAACAAGTTAGATGTGAAACTCGAACACTAGACCAATTCACGAGGATTGGGAAATCGTTACCATTTGGTGAGCCCAGCCACGTTGTTCCAGACAAGAGCGACGAGCATGGACAACATGATCCCGTGACAAAGAAGAGTCACAAAATGGTACTCCACAACTTCGAAAAGGAACCATATTGTCGTGATTCCAGCCAAGATTGCTCCAGATACATGCTTGTTCCTCCATAGCAATATGTCTGCAACTGCATAATCATAAACAACACAAACTATATATGAACATCAACGTTAAAAAAATCATGAAACCTTAGAGAAGCAATGAAGGTTCTTACGTTGTCCTCCACCTAGGAGGGAATGTAGAGGCCTGTCCCGACCAAACAATCTTGTCCTAACATCGAACTGTGGATCATCATCAGAATCTGAGGAATAAATTGGCATGTTTGTTATGAAATTAGGATATGTTGTAGGTTAATGTTAGCACTGTAGTGTGAATACACAATATTGGAAGCCTATATATATATATACACACATATGTGTGGGAGATTCTAATGAGTTGTTAATTCTATGCTTTGCAGCTAAGAAACCTGTGACAGGGACAAAGAAAGGAATGGCTTTGGCATGGCTTTGTAGGTTTTCTCAAGACAAGACTGATTCTCAGTGAAGAGTAACTATGACACGAGACTTTTATCTATCGATGTATATTGAGAGTTATTTATGTATATAATTTCGGTTTGATCGTTCTGGAAACATGAATGACCGAATCATTAGTTCAGTGTGTCAAATTATATCATTGAATTGAATGATTAAATGAATATGAGCTTAAAATGTAGTGGTAAAGGCTGTTTGTAAAATTGATATTACTTTTTTCTTTCATTTCTTGTATAGTTTAAGAGGACAGAGGGAAGGCAAAAATATTTTGCTAGGTGGCAAATATTGCACATTGATAATTGAAAAAGGATCTGATGAGAAAAAAAGTGGCACATGCAAGATTCTTAATTGAAAGTTTGAAACAAAGACAATACCTTTCACCTCCTTTTTTTTCTTTGAAGAATAATAATCTATAAACCTTAAAAATAAAAGGGAAGAAAATATTCTGAACTTTTGAAGTTTTTTTCTTTCCCAAAATTGTTATAGCGAATTATAAAGCTCAAAAGATTACATCTTCTATTATTATATGCGAAAAAAAAAATCACATTTTTAGTTATTTAGTTATAGGCTATTAAGTTCAAATTTTTTATAGTACAATCAATGATGATGTGATTAGTCATCCTATTTATTGGCATTATTAGATCATATTATAAATTGGTTTTATAATTAGCCACAGAGGATTAGACTAACTTCAAGTTTAATAATGATCATAGATATATTTGGGATGCGGAACCTTATACAGGATAGTTTATACTATGAACCCATGATATAATTATTATAATTCGATCCGATCAAAAGACTCAAACTAATGAAAAAAAAGTTCATTAAAACCCGGGTTTTTTCGGTATAAGATACTTTTATAACACTCTTTTGGGTTCTACTCACATCAATGAATGTAACATGAAACTTTAAACAAGTAATAAGAAGTTTGGCAAAGTGTACCCAAAACATGAACCTTATAACAAAAAGATGAATTTGGTCAAAGTCAAACCCCATCTTTTTAAAACAAAAGAAACGGGCTTTTATCGGGCCAATGTGGTGGTATAATGGGCTTTTGAGTTGGGCTTGTACTTTCGAATTTTTGGGTTTTTCCATGTTTATCCATTTCCAATATTCCTAGTTTCACCCGAAGATTCTAAAAGAGCGTTATAGGAAATGTTGGGATTACGCGGCGCCTAGTCAGCTGCAAAAGCCTTGACTCGTCGCCTTCTTCCTACGATTTCTCTGACACTAGCGCAGAACATCATAAATTCAGATTCATGGTAATCTTATCGCAACAAATCAAACTTATTTGTTCCCATTTCTAGCAAACCCCTCCTATAATTAAGGCCTTAACCCTCCACAGACTGATTCAGACACCAACCTTAAATCCTCCAAAAACCGTCCCATTCCATGGCTTCTTCCGATCTGACAATGGTCCTTCCCAGGGTTCTCATCGTCTCCAGACGCACCGTTCGCAAGAACAAGTTCGTTGATTTTGTGGGTATGTCTCTGTCTCTCCTCTCTTTCTCACATTTTGACCTGTTTCAGAAAACCTAAAAGCACCATTTTTATTTACTCTTATTTTGTGATTTGTTTTTGTAATTCAATGACAAAAACTTAGATTTTCGGATTCAGATTCTATTTTAAGTTCTGGGTATAGAAGGATTCATGTAAAAGACACCGACTTTATTCGAAAACTGGCTTATAATGATGTTTCTAGTCCTGAAATTGATATTTTGATATGCACATTGATTCAAAGAACTGCAATTTGATTATATTGAGGATGTTTTTAGGGGAATATCATCTTGATCTTATTGTGAGCTATGGAGCCGTACCCGTGATTGTTCCAAGAGTAACTGGAGTACACATGCTGCTAGAGAGCTTCGAACCCATCCATGGAGTTCTTCTCTGTGAAGGAGAAGACATAGACCCATCCCTCTACAAAGCAGAGCTCTCGTGCTTCACTCCCGAGGAGCTCGAAGAGATCAGGTCACTTCATTCAAGTGACACTGCCTTTGACAGAGAAAAGGACTCAATCGAGCTTGCCCTCGCCAAGCTGTGCCTTGAGAGGAACATACCCTATTTGGGGATATGTCGGGGCTCGCAGGTCCTTAATGTGGCCTGTGGAGGGACATTGTATCAGGACATCGAGAGGGAGGTTTCGAGGAACCTCCCTGAAGAGGAGAGGGTGGTTCATATGGATTATAACAATTATGATGGTCACAGGCATTCGGTGAAGGTGGTTGAGGACACTCCTTTGCATAAATGGTTTATTGAGTCTTTAGATGAGAGGATGGAGATTTTTGTCAATAGCTATCACCATCAAGGTGTTAAGAGGTTGGCTCCGAGGTTTGTTCCTATGGCTTTTGCTCGTGATGGTTTGGTTGAAGGCTTTTATGATCCTGATACTTACAAACCCGATGAGGGTAAGTTCATCACGGGCCTTCAATTCCATCCCGAGAGAATGAGGAAATCGGATTCTGATGAGTTCGATTACCCGGGCTGCCCTGCTGCATACCAGGTAAGAATACAAACCAACTTGTGACCTAACTCGTTCAGGTTGGACATTTTAAGGTTCATGTCTGAAAACAGTTGCTAGTTGATTTAACTGATAGAGTTCTTAGTAACAGCATGTGTTTGATATGTACAATGTAGGAGTTCGTGAAGGCTGTTATTGCTTACCAGAGGAAGCTCAATTCCTTGACAAAGTCTATACCAAAAGCCCCAAAGATGAACGAGGAATTGGAGAAGAAGAGGAAGATCATTGTACGCAGCTTCTCAATCGCGAAGAACATGTACAGCACAGGGCGTGGAATGTTTCCAAACCAGCTTTATGAACTCGAAGTAGGAGCTGAGTTCTTGCAGGTATAGCACCAAGTAGTTCACATGAGGGGTATTTTCGTCATTTCACACACAAAACGTGATGGAATTCAAAATTGTTGGGGTAAACTGAGACTAGAGGGAGGTTGTCAATTTTGTTTTTGACTTAGATTATCTCTATTTAAAATACTGAATTGAGAACTCGTGTATCGGTTTTCAGGCTAATACTGCATTGAGCGCTCAGCAAGAGACGAGGCTGAAGCAAATGGGCGCGACAGTGAGGAACGCGTCAGCGTATATGGAGAGGTTGAAGATGGAAAATCATAGGGAGAGAGTTGCAAGAATGATTATGGAGAAGATGACCATAGAACAGTTGTCTGGATTGATGTCGTTTTATCAGAAGATGAGTCAGATATGTGCTGAAGCTATGGAGGGCAAGCTTCATAGTTTAGCTGATGATTAGTTTACACCTTGTTATATATTGAACCAATCCTCAATATATAATGTTATCTCGTTAATGCGACTTGAACTTTGATCTAATGACGACTAAAGATTAAGATCGATTTCATCTAATCAACGTTTTGTTTTATATTGATTCTAACACTGTTTAGGAATACATTATTGGGTCACATATTAAACTTGTACAAACCTCACTGACAAAAAAAAAAAAAAAAAAAAACTTAACCAGCATTTCACGGGTACCGAAACCTTAAGTTCTCCGAAGCTCATATGTCAACGCTAATAACGCGAAGGTCGCAGGTTCGAGACCTGCATGGGCCATTAGTTTTTTATTTTTTTATCATTGGGCTTCATTACTTAGGGACACATATTTCTTGTTGGGCCTTGATTGAAGAAAAAATGGCCTTTCATTATAACATATAAAATAATGAAACAAAACAAACGTCATTGACATCATCAATGATCTTCTACCACTAAGGTTCTGACTTTAACTGAATAGTTAAGACATTAAGCTAATCAGACAATAACACACGTGGTTAACATCGAAATCAAATCTGGTTCAGTGGGCTCTTTTTTGTCTTTTCACCTATAAAACCATTTTGTTGAGACTTTTATTTGTTTTTTGCTAAATTAATCCACAATTCTAGCTAGAAAACAAAGCTAAAAACACCCCCACTTAATCAGCATCTTTCTATAGTTAACTTGCTAATCATGGACCAAACCTTAATAATGATTCAGTGCCAAAAGATTTGAGCGCTCCAATGTGGATCATTAGACAATTTTTTTCTTTTCTTAATTAAGAAATTAGAGAGGAGCGATAATCTCTAATTTAAACAATTCTATACATATTCATACGTATAATTATAATATCCTCAAAATATTACCCAAACATTTTTTTTTTGAAAGAGTACCCAAACAAATTAATCATTGACATAAATATTCCTTGAATTTAAATATAGGCCACAAAATAAGTTTATACTAAAGGATAGAGATGCAGTTCCCATTAGCTTTACTTATATGCATATGGATAATTATGATACTCCAAAAATATGAAACAATTAAATAGCATATTATAATGCTTTCCAAGTATCAAAGCAAATATACAAATATTTACTGAATATATATCTGTTGACTATTTGACTTTTTTTTAATTAGACCTCAAAATAAAAAGATGCCATTCTCATTGGCTTTACTCATATATATGTTGGTAAGTGATAAATACTAAAAGAAAATTATGAAACAAATAAATAGCATGGAGATTGTTAGTTTCTGGGGATGTAAATTGACGCTACGTGAGTATAATAAATATGCCGTGTAGAATAAATTCGGACAACCAAAGTAGCTCCGAAGTCATTTATTGCGGCGGTAATTAAGATCTCCAAAGCTACAGGAGCATCAGTACCCGTACACATGAGTAAGCTCGTGACGCCACGTGCATCCGACATGTCCCCTAACAATTGCCACGCTCTATTTATCCACAACTCCGTCACCGTTACTGTGCCTTAGTACACGTGCCACGACACATCTACTCCCTCGAAGCTGACATGGACTTTACCGACCACAGAAGCGTCCGTGACCAGAGGCGGACAGTCACGTGCTAAGCCGACCTGTCACACGACGTGTCGTTTTGGCCAAGCTTTTTCATCACTGCGTCACCACTGATGCAACGGCCAATGCGAATTTACCATAGAGGACAAAGAAAATAAATAAAAAAATATTTATTTTTTACCGCCACGTGGACCAACTATAAATTGGCTCCGCTATCTTCATGCTCTTGCCGGTTTTGCCCCCTTCTGGTTCGTCTTCAACAAACTCACTCGCACTCAGAGAACAACACGAGCATCACCAGAACCATGAACAAGGTCGATTAAGAGAGCAAACAGATATAAAATCGAACGCGATCTTCGAGCATAGACACCGTAGAGATCCTCTGAGGTTTCCGAAACTGGATTGTTCTGAATCTGCGAGGAAAATTCCAGATTCACCGTACTCGTCATCGGCTACAATGGCGACACCGTTGACGGAGATTCAGCACCGAGAAGGAGTCGGCAGAGGCGTAGCGGTAATGGC
>JAYMSW010000521.1:0-21888 GCA_036897725.1 Erodium texanum | reverse complement strand
GGGTTTTGACGAGGGAAGTCATGTTATGGAGTTGACCATTTGGAGTGATTGATTTAAGAGGGAAGGTTATTTTTGTAATTCTCATACACTATATTTGTGTATGTATATATATGAGTTAGGTGTTACTTTGAAAGTGTTCTTCAGTTAATCGACTCGTGATCTAAGACAACCTAGATCACTAGTTGATCCTTGATCTAGGGTGAGTTGAGATTTGTTATTGGTGGTGAACAAGATCTTTGATCTAAGGTAGTCTAGATTGCACATTGATCCTTGATCTAGAGAGAATCAAAATAAGATTTTTTTAGTATGGTAATAGTTGAAATCCCAACCCAAAAAAATTGTGTTTTTTTATTCATGTATTGTACTTGAACTCATAGTGAAAAACATATAAAGAAGTAGGTGTGTAATGGAAATAATTCATTGAGCGGGGGGATTTATAAGCATTTGTGCATCGAATTCATCTAAATGTTACTGGAACGGATAATTATCATATGAAAAGATGTTACATGTATCTGACGATTTCTACAATGTCAAATGTCGATGATTTGACCTGATTGACCATTTGCACGTAAAATCGTTGCAACTTGAACAATTTCCTCTTACCTAACCAATCCGAGAGATTCATGGCATTTTGGCCGGGAAAAAAAATGTTCGAAACCCAAAGGCTACGAGACAAAGTTTGTTTTCTCTCTATATAAATACTTCATTTCATCTTTCAAATATCAAACTCTCTTCTTCCAAACCAACTTCAACTCACAACTAAATCTACACTCTTAACTTATTACGCAAATGGATCCAGATTGAGATCCAAAAACAATTTTATTGCTAGTTCTAATGCTCGCGTTATCAACCGATAGTTATCGACATAGTCAAGAGAAAGCTCAAGCTCAAGTTTTACTGGAGAATAAGAAACCGAAGCTGAAGACTACCAAAACCTGGGCAAGGTATACCTACTTCAATAAAATTAAAGAATGTGGGTAGAACGAAGGCGTTGACAATGACTTGATCCAAATATATCATTCCAAATTTTCCACTCTTTTCTTCCAACCAACTTCTATATCCATCAAATAAATAATGATTTTGATGACGATGATTTGTGGGATGGAGACGCTCACAATGACTGTAATGCCAGTTATGAAGTTGCATTCAGATTCCAAGATTATCGGGTTTAACATGAGTATAAGGATCCTGCTTATACAAAAGATCATGATGAGAATAAAGATCATTCTGAAGAAGAAGATACTCCCATTCGAGAAGATGAATGTGTGAGAAGATATCCTTCTGATTGAAGAACATAAGTCTATTGATGAATGATGATGACGACGTTTCTCTTCCAATTTATGAGATTTGAACCTTGAACCCTAAAACCTAATATGACACAGATATTATAGAAGCTTTGACTAACTAAATTGCTTTTTTGTTGGTCTATTTGTTTTGGTTACTATTTTGTAGTGCTAGTGAACGTATCCAAATAGCACTCGACCTCTTGCAAGTGCTATTAGACTCGGGTTACAATCATATTAGAATGTGTTTGAACTTACAATATATAAAACATTGGGTTTGTTTCTTATTGTCTACGAATTACAACTTCAGCTCGTTGAACATCCAAGTTCGATAGCTATTGGGTTTGGGAAAACTATTGTCACTGGTGCTCACATATATGATATAAATCTTGGTCTCACACTCCATAATTACGATATTACATAAAACATTGATATATAATTTAGATTGATTATTTATCATGTACTTCAGTTGTATGTTCCTCCTTAATAGGACCTAGTCATTATTGGCTGTCGTTGTTGGTTGGTATCTAATTTGTGATAACGCTGCTCAGCATTGCATAAGGTTATTACTACACTAACGTCAATGCATGCTCTTTTGAACGCAATGTCACCACTGATGTTAAAACCCCAGCACGAGTTGGCATACCAACCCGTTAGCCTTACCCTAACGTTGAAAGCAGGAGTAGATTGGATTAAAATATCGTACCAACTATCAAATGAGTATAGAAGACGATTTTAACTTAGAAAAGAACATACACTAGTATGGACTCAAAAGAGAAGGCGATATCATTATTGTGGACCTGTGGTGCTCCACGATAAAATCTGATTCTCCTCAACAATTGGGCCCGAACTGTTCAACTTAAGTTCACTCCAACCATCGATCAGTAACCAGTGGCTCTGAGAAAGCCCATGTAAGCTATCACTAAAACATGTACTCGTCAATCTTTATAATACAATGACCAATTCAATTCGTATATATAGCATCATCATCACAAGACATCTACATTTCAAAGTACCAAAACATGGGAATCGAAAGCAACGAAATAGAGTCTCAACAAGTCACCACTACCACCACAACATGGGAGGTCAACAAGGACCGCCTCGCCGACCTCCACCTGAAACTCTCCGAACCACCGAAGCTCCTAAGCGAAGCCGCCGGCCGGAGCTCCTGCTGCATCTTCCGGGCCCCTCAGGGCCTCATCGACATCAACGGCGAGTCCTACCAGCCCCACATCGTCTCCGTCGGTCCCTACCACTCCGGCCGGGCCCACCTCCGCATGATCCAAGAGCACAAGTGGCGTTACCTCCGGTCCTTGCTCTCCCGGACCCGGTCCATCGGCCGGTCCCTCGAACACTACTTGGCCGCGGTCCAGCCGCTCGAGAACCGGGTCAGGGAGTGCTACTCCGAAGCTATAGCTCTCTCTACAGACGAATTGGTTGAGCTTCTCGTCGTTGATGCTTTCTTCATCATCGAGCTGATTCGTAGAATCGGCGGAGTCGTTCCGGTCGAGCCGGACGACCCTCTCATTACGACGTCTTGGATCCTCCCTTTCTTCTATAGAGACTTCCTCCGGCTCGAGAATCAGATCCCTTACTTCGTCTTAGAATGTTTGTTCCACCTCTCAGTCATGCCAGGTAATAATGTTCAGTCTTACATCGAAAAGACTTGGATAGACATATCGTAGATAGGCAAGGTTTTTACTATTAGGTTTTAAACAAAAGATGTGGATTGCAATATAGATAGACATAATTTTTACTATTAGGTTTTAACATACAAAAGACTTGGATTGCCATATAAATAGATAGAGTTTTTACTATCAGGTTTTAACATGAAAAAGACGTAGATTGGTATATCAGTTGATAAACAGAGTCTTTATTAACAGGTTTTAACATCCTAAATTGATATATCAATTGATAGACAAAACCTTTACTATGAGGTTTTAACATCAGAAAGATATGAATTGATAAACAAATAGTCTTTATTGACAGATTTTTACATCAAATAGGCGTCGATTGGTATACTCATTTGCGAGAATAAGTGTCTCACATCCATGTAAATCAAGATAGGAGCTTTAAAAATAAGTTTGAGTATCTATTTATAATTACTTTAAACAACACAAAGTTATTTATCTGCATCGAGTACATATAGACACAATAAGCCTTGCATTTTCGTGATTCTTTTGCTAGGACAAGAATCGGGCCCAACTTTAGGAAAATTGGTACTAGATTTCTTCAACAACGTAATGCTAAGACCGGACGAGACAATCCAAAAACACTACAACACAAAAGGAATGCACCTACTAGACCTGGTCCGGTCCAGCTTCGTCCCACAGGATCAACAAAACACTCCGCGCGGAACGACGCCGTCTCACATAATCCACTGCGTCTCGAAACTCAGACGCGCGGGGATCAAGATCAAGCAAGCCCAATCAGAGAGCTTCATGGTAGTCGCATTCAAATCCGGGGTCATCCACATGCCGACCATAACGATCGACGACTTCATGAGCGCGTTTCTGGTGAACTGCGTCGCATTCGAACAGTGCCACAACAGCAGCTCCAAGCACGTGACCACTTACGCCACGTTCCTGGACTGCCTCGTGAACACGTTCAAGGACGTGGAGTATCTATGTGACCACAGTATCGTCGAGAACTACTTCGGCACCGATGCTGACGTGGCCAGGTTCATCAACTGCTTGGGGAAGGACGTGGCGTTCGATATCGACGTGTGTTATCTTTCGGAGCTGTTCAAGGATGTGAACGAGTACTATAGAAGTAGCTGGCACGTGCAGTGGGCTAGTTTCAAGTACACCTACTTCGACACGCCTTGGTCGTTTATTTCTGCTTTGGCTGCTCTCATTTTGCTTGTGCTCACGGTCCTCCAGACCTTCTATACAGTTTATCCGTATCTTCGGTCTAAAAATAACGTATGAGTTTAAAATATATATCGATTTTTTATTAAATTTCTATTTACGTGATGTCTGATTAAGATTTGAGTTGATTCATTATTACGAGAAGTTTCTTATTATAGGGACGGGCCTGAGATTTAATACTACATAATGTCACCACCAAACATTCATGTACAGCAGCAGCTATCCAACATTCCCACCCGTCGGGCAAGGGTTTTTGGCATTGGTGCTTCATTCTTTTATATGATTTGTTTTCTTAATTAGTTATGACTTTTGTTTACTAATCAATATGGACAATCTGGGAGGAGCTTGGAAGTGTCAATTTGATTGATTAACATTACACATCAAAAATTAAGAACCAGACATATATAATACGGTAATATTTTAATTGTAGAACCAAAATGGGTATATATAGTCGATACTCAAGTTGTTTATGGTACTGAGTTCATGTTGATTACAAAGTTCAGTCATATGTGCATTGTTTGTTTAGTAACGAATTCACGAAAAGACGATTATAGAAAAAAAATAACGAAAATGAAATCACAAGAACACAACCAATCACATGGTTCACCAACAACGGTGTTTGGTACATTCACAAGCAGAAAAGGAGAACGTTTATTGACAAACTCGAATACAAATATCACACCGTGTGCGACCAGGTTCACAACAAGACCATTGTGTCTAAAGTGCTCTAAGACTTGTTGATAATAGTATTAGAGACAATTTGGTTGGGCTTACGGTCTGTCTATTATCTCAACCCTATGATCTTTCGATTAATATGTGGATGTCTAGTCCTGTTATGCTCTACATGTAAAAGTCTATTTTTACATGTGAGGAAAGTTTTTAAGTGTATCTAATTATTAAATATATTAATGACTCTACTTATCAATTTAAGTTTTGGGGTTAGATGAAATTTTAACATTACCTGTTACCTCTTTTAACCTAGGCGTGTGGCATTTGCGTAGAAGGTTTGGTGCTAAGCATAATAAAAGTCACAATACAGAGCATTAACACCAAAACGTCGACGTCTCGAGGACCGGTAGATATGGGAGGAGCTGCGAGAGGAGGATCAGACCAAACCCAGAGGTAGTGGACACAATCCAACCAATCCATAATCATTATCTTTGCATAAAAACGACACTTGAGCCGCAGCGCCTTCAATTTGCTTCGTATTGTCCCGAGTATTTATTGCGTAGCTTGTGACTGATGCATTTGATGGTGGGCCTTTCACTGAATGGGCCAAATCGGC
The DNA here is from genome assembly GCA_036897725.1 of Erodium texanum. NCBI lineage: Eukaryota > Viridiplantae > Streptophyta > Magnoliopsida > Geraniales > Geraniaceae > Erodium > Erodium texanum. The sequence goes on along the minus strand of JAYMSW010000521.1, from coordinate 16,450 downwards.
CCACTCCAAAACCGCTCTACAGAAATGTAGAACCTAAGCCCAGTAGTGTTCCCATGATCCCGTAAACTCATAAAGCCCACCCCCAATAATAATCTTGTAAATAGAGCCCTTTTTCCCATTTCGAATGCAGTAATCAAGTTAATTCTTTAACGAGTAGTTTGAGTTCAATTCATAAAATATCGTGTTTTAAACTTAAAGTTGCATTCGTAGAGCCAAGCTCTAGCCGAAATTTTCAAAATTCGATAGATCTTGTCTTGTTTCGAATTTAATTAATAAATAAAATTATGTACTTATTAATTAAATTACTTGATACACTAAAAATAGATGAAAGCACCGATATATTTTTAATTTTAGAGTTGAATTAAGTAAAACATGGACACCGATGCATTTCTAGTTTCTTTCTTAAATGATATTTATTCTTTTTCTTACGTATTAGTAGTGCGAGAAAAAAAAAAACCATCAAACTCGAAAAACAAAAATCTAAAATAAATAAAAAAATTGTTAGCTTTCGGATTAGATTTTTTTCGGACGGAAAAAAGACCCCGAAAAAATCGAAAATCGACCTCTATCAAAATTGAGCCAAATATGAATAATTTTTTACTTAAAGCCTAATTCATTTGTGTTAGTGTTAAGCTCATTTCTTTTAAATTATACTCATTTTTAAATGGAATCCGATCTTATTTAATTTATTTAGAACTTATTTAGTTTATATTGAATGTGTTTTTTTTAATAATATTGGAGAAAAAAATTTATTTTTTTAATCTTCTTCGGTTTTTATTCGAAAATAACCGGTTGTATTTTCCTGGACAGTTTATATGTCCAAAAATCAAACTTCGGATTTTAAAAATCGAAGAAAACCGACCATTGTTCAACCCTACCATAAAAGATGTTTTCTCTTATTATTATACTTGCTCTAACATAACCCGTCATTTATGGTATAATTATTGGACGGAGTTTAGAGCAGAACCGTCCCTTTCCGGTGCGAGTTAAGGGTCCCTCTTGAACCATCACGCCTGCCGGTGCCGGACCCACCTTGACCAGGTCGACTGAATCCGATACTCTGATGTATCCATGCCGACAAGAAGCAAAATAATGCATAAGGTACGAAATTGCTATTCCGTTCTAAGTTTCCGCTGTCTAAATTGGAAATTTTAAAACAACTTTATAAAACTTCTGTAATTTTATTATAAAATACGTCACAATAAAAATAATAATTCTATAAAATGTTCTCTTATCTTACGTTTATGTGATTCAATGCTTTCATGTTCAAATTATTGTAAACTTCTTATTTTTTATATTGCAACTTGTCGCATTGTTAAATCACATTTTTTTACAAAATCGTTAGTTTTACCTTACATCCTGAACAACAGGAGTGGAACCATGAATATAATTTAGGGTATGCTATCAACAATTGGATTGTTGAAAATGTTATAGACATTTAGAGCTGAAAATGGGCGTTTTAAAGTACAAAAAGGGTCAAATATGTGGTAGAATTTCAAATGACCATAACTTTTTCATGCGAATTTCGATTTAAGCCTATAAGATATCAAATCGAAGATAACTGAAAGCTCTACAATATTATGAAACTTTTGAAAATAAGGATATGTTATGACATACTCAATACTCCTCTGAATCCGCCTTTGCTGAGCATGTGCCCTTAACATTTCAAAAATTCCTAAATTGTTCTTGCAATAAACTTAGACATTTTTTTTGTCACTAATTGTTATGACACCCTTAAAGACATTTTTTTTGCCAAAAAAGTTAATGATAAAAAAAGGATTAATTGTAAAAACTAACGGTCCCCGAATAAATATGTACAAGAAGTAACGGTGAACTACTAAGTCTGCAAGAAACAACGGTAAAAAAAATTTCTGTTTGCAATCCATTAACTTTGATAGATTTCATATCAAAAAAAATTGAAATCCCCAAAATACCCCCCTCCCAAAGTAAACACTAAATTATTAAAACTATACATAACGAACCGTAAACTACCCTCTCCCCACATCTGACCCTAAAACTATCATTTTCCCCAAATCAAACCCTAAAAATACCCTACTCTTAAATCAGAGGGAGGGGGGTAGAATGATCATTTTATAAGAAAACTAACGGTGTTACTCATTTTGCAAACAAAAGTTTTTTTACCATTATTTTTTACAAACTTAATAAAACACAGTTAGTTTTTATAAAATCAGATTAATTTAACGTTGTTTTTTTTAATTACCCCTACAAAAAATATGTTTTTTACAAGCCTATCTATAGCCCGTCATATTAGATTATTAGAATAGTCAAGTGGAACCACATGTGTTATTATTGGGTGGAGAGTTGGTTCTCATCCAAAAGGAGTTGATTATTTCTCATATTATAATAATCCTAATAATGTGTGTATTTTGTTTGTATTATTATGGGCAGACCATAGCTACATATTAATTAATATTGACAGCTAATAAGTGTTTCTTTCTTTCAATGCCTAAAAGACATAGTCAAAAAGTCCATTAAAGTGCTCTCTAATCCATGAGTTCCTTTCTAAGATAGTTTCAAATCTTAATTATGCTCTTTATTTCATGGTCGCGAAAAGACTCAACAAAGGTATCTTCATTACATGGATTTAATGTTTCATGATTAAAGTTGATTTTATCTTCAAATTCAAGCATATAATACATATATAACAATCGGAGTAAATTATATACTATTTATCTTTATGAATGGTTTAAAAATATGTCATTAATATTTATTTTTAATAATTATTTCACATTATAAATTTTCACCTCACCATCTTATAAAATAGACAAAAAAAAAAAAATCATAATTTTTCATTTTTTTTTCATCACTTATCTTACATGTGTCTTTAAGATTTTATAAATTCAACACTACTAATTCTCGTCTTATAATTTTTTTTTGTTTCAATATATTCAAGAATGGAATCAAATCATAACTGAAAATGGAAATGAATAGTTTTGGATATTATAAAATTTTAAAGTGGAATGACATAAAAAGTTGAGAATATTATTGGTTTTCGTCTATTTTGTACCATAGTGACATGTGAAGATTCATAAAGATATTAATGTATCTATGAAAAATTTATTATAACATTATGTATTTGTGAAAACTTACTATAAAATTATATTATTATGGACAACTTATTAAAGTAGTTGTGGATATAATGTACTCAATGAATTTTAGAAGAAGAAAAAAAAGATGACCGTAGTTTTTGTGCAACAAGGTATGTCCTGATTCTTGGGCTTAAGCCCATTTATGCAAGGCCCAGAGATACACCTGAAAACGTACCATAAAAGAAGCCCAATAGAGAAACAGCCGAATGAGTGGAGTTGGGCTCCGTGTGGCTCTTTCTTACAGTGGTAGGTAGCAACTCTCAGAACAAGTTCATCGGTAGGCGTTAAGACAACGTTATAGACATAACATCGATGTTAGTGTAGGGTAGAAAAAGATTGACAATAACGTTATTTTAGTACCGACTTTTCATGGAAAGCTGATGTTGAACGTTGCTACCTGTAAAAGAGAGATAATATCAACATGTAGACTCTTATAAAAAAAACTTCCTCGTCTCACTTAATCCCTATCAAATGTCGACGATACGTTGTATTCCCAAAAAAATTGACACCAGTTATTATTGCTCTCTCGTTCAAATTCAACCATTCGTTGATGCGGGTGATCTGATGGAGTTGCTCTTATCGAGGATAGGGAAATTCATTTTTTTTTTGAAGTGTTAAATGACGAGAATGCCCTTGGCTTTACCCTTTTGGGGAAGCGAACCTACAGAGCTGACATGGCGGTCTCTCGGAGGACAAACATATCACGATGTCTCTACATCAGTCGGTGTTCGCTTGGTCAATTACCCCTAATATTTCGGAAATTAACAAAAATCGAAATTTATTATGTCAAAAAAAAGTAAATACAAAATAAATTCTTTTTTTTTTGTTCTCATCATCACTGTATTTAATCCTTGTTCACCGAGGACAAAACCCTAAGGGTTCTTTTAAGGGCCGATCGCCGCCGGATTGATCTCAGTTTTGCTCGCTCGCTCTCCATTCTCGCCGACTCAAATCATCGTTTTGTCGGAACAGTTCAAGTTTTCGTTCCGATTCACGCTTCTGGGTATTTCATTAATTTTCTTTTGACTTGTGTATGATTGAATTCGGGACGGAGTAGCTCGTGTTTCGGTTTTGTGTTTATAATCTGATGGTGTTTTTGTTTGGCTGTGTAGCATCTAGTTCACGACTGTTGCGGTTTTGGTGACGAGACGAGTTGATTTTGATCACTGAGAACTGAGAAGTGTGCGATTTTCAGGTTGTAAATATGGGGTTTTGCTGGTTTTTCTGGTGAAAGCTTCAGTTTTGAGTTCTGATTAGGGTTTAGAGTTTGATTTTAGGTTGTGGGTGATGATCAGTTTTTAGTTGTAAAGCTAGGTCAATGATCAATTTCAGTTTTTGATAATAATAATGATATCTGAATTGGGAAGGAGGCCCATGGTAGGAGGTAAAGAGGGTTCTTTGGGGGATGATTTTGAGAAGGAGATAGGTATGCTGCTCCGTGAGCAGCGTAGGCAAGAGGCTGATGAGCGTGAGCGTGAGCTGAATTTGTTTAGAAGTGGGTCTGCTCCTCCAACTGTTGAGGGCTCATTGAATGCTGTTGGAGGCTTGTTTGGTGGTGGCGGAGGAGGAGGAGCTGCTGCTCAGTTCTCGGAGTATGCTAGTGCCCAAAATGGAAATGGGTTTAGGTCTGAGGAGGAGTTTAGGTCTGATCCAGCTTATCTGTCGTATTATTACTCAAATGTGAATCTGAACCCTCGGCTCCCTCCACCATTAGTTTCCAAAGAGGATTGGAGATCTGCTCAGAGATTGAAGGGAGGGAGCTCTACATTGGGTGGAATTGGAGATAGGAGAAAAGTCAACAGGGCTGATAATGGTGGCAATAGGTCTCAGTTTTCTATGCCACCAGGTTTTGATTCGAGGAAACAAGAGATTGAGTCCCCAACTGAGTGGGGTGGTGATGGATTGATTGGGTTGTCAGGGCTAGGACTGGGGAGCAAGCAGAAGAGCCTTGCTGAAATTTTTCAGGTGAGTGTTACTCTTACTTTATTATATTTCACCTACTGGTGTAACTCTTAAACCAGTTTGTTACTTTTTTGAGGCATGTGTTTTGGATGTTAATCTCTTAGTTGTTAACGATGGTTTGAGCATCAAAATATTCCATGTTCTTGGATTGTCCGTTTTGTTTATTATTCCGTGCCATAGTCCTTTAACTTGTAATATGTATTCCATTCATTTCAACCGCACCGAGTCATTAATTTGGAATTTAGGTATTGACACCCATCATAAAAGGTTACAGTTGCTCTTGCCGCCTTTTCATATTTTCTTAATATTTAATGTGAGTCTGTTACTTCATTCTGCATATATCTCAAATGCAACAAATAATGGAAACAAAAGACTGTCTGACCTAGGGAGCATGGATAATTTTCATCTCACCCAAATCTGATCACTTGTAAGAAATGCTAAATACTTGTTTAGCACGGGTCAATTGCAAAGGCATGATTTATTGAAAAGGTGGTTTTTGTATGCTTTAGTTTTGGTTTGCTGGGCAGAGCTGGAAACACAGAAAAAAAAACTGACATAGTTGTTATCTGCAATTAGACATACAGGCTTCTGTTTTATTTAGATTTTATGCTAGTTAATACTTCATCACTTCTAAATCTCTTCCACATGTTATTCGATGATTTTCTTTCTCTTATGGCTCCTTTGTCAAGACAAATAGCCGTTAATCTCTTCCACATTAGTGATTTATATTTCATCATTCTGCAATCTTGAATTCTACTATGTCAATAAAGCTCTTCAACTTAGGGTGCATGAAAACACAATCTTTTCCTAATTCTTTGGTAGATGTCTCATCTGCTTTAGATATTGAGATTTTTCAACCTGTGTTCCGCATGTTTTCTTTTTTCAAATTAATTTTACTTATCAAGCATGAGGTTTCTGTTATGTTCTTTTCTGGTTATTTAATGCTCAAATATATGCAGGATGATTTGGGACGCTCGTCTCCTGTCACAAAATATCCTTCTCGCCCAGCTAGCCGTAATGCTTTTGATGAAAATGTTGACAAAATTGATGCCGCTGAAGCTGAGCTTGCCCAATTACGCCGTGAATCTACACCTGTAGATGCTTTACTATCCGGGGCAAATGGTCAAGGCTCATCTACGGCCCAAAATATTGGCCCACCTTCTTCATATTCTTATGCTGCTGCTTTAGGTGGTTCCTTATCAAGAAGCACCACTCCTGACCCCCAAGTCATTGCTAGAGCTCCTAGTCCTTGTATTACACCTATTGGAGGTGGAAGAGTTGGTGCATCAGAAAGAAGAAGCACTAATAATCAAAGCTCATTCAATGGTGTTTCATCCGGCAATAACGACTCTACAAACCTCGCATCTGCTTTATCTGCAATGAACTTGTCCTCAAGCCCATCAAAAATTGAACAGGATATAGAGAATCAGCAGAACTATCTGTTTGGTCTTCACAGTGGTCAAAATCAAACAATGCCGCTCACATTTGCCAAGTCTGGTCATCCTGCTTCAAAGGGGTTCTATTCTGATTCAAGTAAGAGCAATGGGACTGCCTCAGACCTGAAAGGATCACCAACATCTCTTAATGGTGGGCTTAACTATCCTACTCGGTCTCAGCATGTAGATGTTTCAAATTCATCATATCCAAACTATGGTGGATACTCTATGAATCCAACATTGGATTCCATGATGGCAAATCAACTTGGTGCTGGTAATTTGCCACCTTTGTACGAAAATGTTGCTGCAGCATCAGCTATGGCTGTGCCTGGAATGGACTCTCTGAATAGCAGAATCGGGAGTCAAATGGCAGGAAATGCTCTTCAGGCTCCTATGATGGATCCTGCTTATCTTCAATATCTTAGGACATCCGAGTATGCTGCACAACAGCTTGCAGCCCTCAATGATCCCGCTTTGGATAGAAGCTACATGGGTACTAATTCTTACATGAATTTACTGGAGCTGCAAAAGGCTTATCTTGGAGCTCTGCTTTCACCTCAGAAATCACAATACGGGGTCCCTATGGGTGCTAAAACTAGTGATTTGAGTGCGGGGTTTTATGGAAATTCTTCATTTGGCCTTGGCATGTCATATCCTGGGAGTCCCATGGCAAGTCCTGTTAGTTCTATGATGCACAATGAGCTCAACATGCGTCTTCCATCTGGGATGAGGAACATGGGTGGGGCTGCAATGAGACCTTGGCACTTGGACTCTGGTATGGATGAGGGCTTCGCATCCTCATTGCTAGAAGAGTTCAAAAGCAACAAAACCAGATGCTTTGAACTTTCAGAAATTGCAGGTCATGTTGTCGAGTTCAGGTACATATTTGTCAGCAATCTTGTACTTGATCATATAACTATCATCATTTGATCAATTTCATATATTTTTTTTTGATGTTTTGCAAACAGTGCTGATCAGTATGGCAGTCGATTCATCCAACAAAAGCTTGAGACAGCAACGACAGAAGAAAAAAACATGGTTTATCAGGAGATCATGCCACAAGCTCTAGATTTGATGACTGATGTGTTTGGTAATTATGTGATTCAGAAGGTATCAGAGGTTCTTGGTTTCACATTGTTCACAGTTATGGGCTCTACATAATTAACAATTGGTTATTGTATGCAGTTTTTTGAGCACGGCCTTGCACCCCAAAGAAGGGAACTAGCCGAAAAGCTTTTTGGTCATGTACTAACACTTAGCCTTCAGATGTATGGTTGTCGTGTGATCCAGAAGGTACCATTACATATCCAACATTTTGTAATGTTAGTCATTGTCTTTTTACATATCTCTCAATATCTCATGGTTGCCCCTGGTGGACATGTAAATACTATTAATTCAAAAACGATATCGAACACTAACTACTTTTTTGTAGTGAAGGTACTACCCATATTTATCCTTGGTCAATTGCTTATGGGACACTACCTTTTGACAAAATGTGAACTTTAAACTACCCTTTAGTTTGAAACAGTTCTGACCCTAACTACTTTTTTATTTTCAAGATTCATTTGATTCAAGAAAGACACTTTATGTTCTCTGCTAGAGTCATTTTATCTCCTGTAATTGGGTGATTCAGATGGGTAGTTTAAAGCTCACATTTTGCCAAAAGGTAGTCTTTCGTAAGTGGGAGATTCAAAAGGGTAGTTCAAAGCAATTTCCCCTATCTATGTAGTGGATAGTCTTAATGAGGCAAATTTAACATTCACCCCAGTATTGTTTGGATAATTAAACTAAGATTGATATTGTATTTAATGCTGAATTTTTTTTTTTGCCTATGATTGTTCAGGTGATTGAAGTTGTTGATCTGGATCAAAAGATAAAAATGGTAGAGGAGCTTGATGGCCATATCATGCGCTGTGTACGTGATCAGAATGGTAACCACGTAATTCAGAAGTGTATTGAATGTGTCCCTGAGGACGCAATTCAGTTTATAGTTTCCACATTCTTCGATCAAGTTGTGACCCTTTCCACCCATCCATATGGGTGCCGTGTGATACAGGTTAGTAAACAACATTGTTATCTTTATTAGATGCATAATCTACTTAGAAGAAAAAAAAATGATACACCTTATGCAACATAACATACATGTTTATTGTCACAGAGGGTATTGGAGCATTGTGAGGACCTGAATACACAGAGCAAAGTCATGGATGAAATTTTGGGATCTGTTAGTATGTTGGCACAAGATCAGTATGGCAATTATGTTATCCAGGTTTGCACGCGTTCCTTACAGCATATTTTATTAACATGTCTAAGAAAAAATGTAGTTCTTGCATTTTCCTTTCTTGTGAATATGTACTTCCTTTCCCGTTTATTCTGACATGTGTGTTGACTATCGGTTGAGTTGCAAATCTAACTTACTATCCGATCTCTTTTGTTTTAGTTTTGGTATACCTTCTGGCCTTCAAAATTATGGTGTTTCAAACTTTATTTAATGATTTTTAGTTGATCTCATTTATTTTGTTAACAGCATGTGCTTGAACATGGAAAGCCTCGTGAGCGTTCTACTATAATTAAAGAACTTGCGGGCAGGATTGTCCAAATGAGTCAGCAGAAATTTGCCTCCAATGTGGTGGAGAAGTGTTTGGCTTTCGGCGGGCCCAATGAACGCCAGTTATTGGTCAGTGAGATGCTCGGCACTACTGATGAAAACGAGCCTCTTCAGGTATGTCGGCCTCACATTCTTCTAAATACTGTTATTAAGGCATTTATTGTTATTTGGATAATTTTTTAAGCCTTCTGGTGTATTTTTTTACCAAAGGATTGAATATAACTTGTAGAACTTTACATTTTACTACAAGTGATATGGACCTCCTCTTTTTGTGGTTGCTTGTGTACCAGGCGATGATGAAGGATCAGTTTGCGAACTATGTTGTTCAGAAGGTGCTTGAGACTTGTGATGATCAACAACGTGAACTGATCCTTACTCGAATAAAGGTTCATCTGAATGCTTTAAAAAAATACACTTATGGAAAGCATATTGTGGCGCGTGTAGAGAAACTTGTTGCTGCTGGAGGTAATAACAAGTCACACTCTTATATTTGTTATGCCCCATTTAACTCACCAGAATTCTTTTTGGGACCCGACATGGTTTTCTATTATAGCATAACTTAGTTACACATGGCATTGATTGCATTACTATATGGGTTACGTTGGTTCATCATGTCATAGAATAACAAACTTCATAGTTGGTTAGTTTGAGAATGTCTATGTACTAATGGTAGTGTTAATGGAAGTTAGATGAACCTTGTCAATTTTCCTGCCCAACTACATTTGACTTCCAAATTTTCTCTGTTCTGGTAGTAAATGACAAAAATACCCCTACGACAATTTAGGAGAACTCAAGCAGAACTTAAGTACCAATGACATGTTTTTAAAAATTTGAAATTTAACGATGTCGTTAATTACTGAAATTGGTCGAGGAAACTCGAAAGCAAGTGTAGTCAAGTGAGAAAGATGACGAAGTTAGTGTTGTGTTGTGAGATTATCCATGGTTTTAATCAACGACAAGGAGACCTGATATTGTTGTTAATCCTATAGTACTGCTTCCTCCGTTCCCAAACAAGTCAATGAGTAATAGATGTTATTGTAATTTGTATTTATTGAACTTCTAGAATAAGGCAAAAAGCGATCTTGTATATTTGGAGTTCTTGTTTCTTTCACTATGTAGACACATAAGACGAGTATTAGATAACGATGTACTTTTGTTTGTTTTACTAGAAAGGAGAAGTGCAGCTCAGGCGGCTCTTCACCCATCATATGCGGCATAAAGAACGGTGTTTGTACAGCTGACTGAGTGTTAGTCTGAGCTATCTTTCTTGTTCCGGCGTAGTAGCTATGCCCGTCCCTTTCTCTACGTGTGTAGAGGCAATTGGAAATAAAACTGTTGCTTGTAACGAAGAAACTGTACATTGTGTAGTTTAAGGTTTATAATACATAGCAAGACGAGGTTCAGATGATGAAATGCACCCGACCGATGCCCCCTGCCGAGGTGACGAGTTTACTATACATGGTTTGAAGGGTGTAAAAATGCTTTATATCATAAGGTAGCTAATTATGTGTTTAATGTGACTGTACAAAATTGTTGCCTTTGTGAATGCTGTTTATGTTTTGGATATTTATAACTTCTCTTTTCATTTCTTCTTTCAATGTATGGTTATTGAGTTGATTACGGTTTTACTTCAAATCTTTTGCTCATATGAAATATGAGAAGGGTATTGTTAGCTTTATGTATATTGAATTATAGGTTGTGTACGGTAATATAGTAAACTTTAGATTTTAAATTTAGTGAGAAAATAATTTAACAAAAGCATTCTATATCGAAGAGAAACAACTTTCGTTGTCTAGGGTAATGAAAATGCGGCATCTGTAGGTGTGGTCTCTATACTGATATCAGAGGAAGACAAGGTTAATGGTGTGGTCTTTGGATCGATATCAGAGGAAAACAAGGTTAATGGTTAAGGCACTAGTATCAGATCCGATGTAGTCTCTGCACTAGTACTGAAAGAAAATAAGGCTAGTGTATGGCTCACCAAACTTAAGTGAAGGTTTTTCTAATATTTTTTCTATTGATTAGAAAAGTTTTTTTTAATTAACAACAACCTCCATGAGCCGACGTGAGTCCTTTGGTCTGTCTATTCTTGGTCTGTGCGTCAATAACACTAGCTCTTCACGAAACGACAGTGTCGAGCGAGTAACAGTGTCAATCAGTGCTGATGCGTTGTCAATACCAATACCGATACAATAGTACCAATGGGTAATGTGGCGTTAGCGTTGCCCTTACAAGATTAATTATCCGAATAACAAAATATCAGACAAAAGTCGTCCACGTTGGCACTATCGGAAGGACGAATAGAATCTGTTAGTGCGCTTTTCTTTTCCACTTTTTTTTTTCTTTCCTCTAGAGTTGAAAATTTTCCATTCATTTTCCTATCTGCCAAACACCTACACCGAATCTCACTAAATATCTAACCTCCTCACTTTCTATCTCTCTCCAATCAGACAACTTGATCCTCTTTTCGGTTTGCAATCGGAACAATCGTGAGAAGATGACTGACTACGAACACGCCGCCGGCGGCGGCGATGACCGGGTCCACGAGTGGGAGGCAGGCCTGCCGAGCTCAGGCGATCTCACTCCCTTATACCAGGCTTTGGTCCCGAAGCAGCTAGCCTTCGCCTTAAGCATCTCGCCGGAGCCGCACCGGACTCTCCTCGACGTCAATCGCGCCTCCAACGACACCTTCTCCGGCCTCCGTCTCAGCGGAGGATTCTTCAATTCGTCGGACCCGATCGTGGTCGAGGAAGACGAGACCGATCGGGACGGATCCGGATCCGATTCGAGGAAATCGAGGAAGGTCGGTTGCACAGAGGAGGCCGATTCGGCCATCAGGACCGGGAATTCCACCGACCAGACCCTGAAGCGGCCGCGGCTCGTCTGGACACCACAGCTCCACAAGCGATTCGTCGACGTGGCGGCGCATTTGGGGATAAAAAACGCGGTGCCGAAGACGATTATGCAATTGATGAACGTGGAGGGTCTGACCAGAGAGAACGTCGCGAGCCACCTCCAGAAGTACAGGCTCTACCTGAAGAGGATGGAGTCGGACGAGGGTCCATCGTCGTCGGACCTGCTCTTCGCGTCCACGCCGGTGCCGGCGAGCTTGCACGATTCCGGCCATGGAAATGGGCGTTTTCAGAATCCGATTCCGATGTCTTACGGGCAACAGATGGTGCCGATGCACGGCTATGGACATACCGGGATCTCTGCCGGCGCCGGAGTTTATCACGGTTTCGATTCGCATCGATTTGGTATGATTCAGCAGAGAGATTGGTCTGGGAATATCTGTAGTTCTTATATGTCATACCAACAACATGTTCCTCCTAATGATGAATGAATTAACACCTGATTAAGTGGTGATTAGTGAGTTGATTTCAGGTTTTTTAAAAAAACAATAATTTTGTTTTTCTTGTTTTTATCTATTTGGTTGTCTTGGTGCACCGCCTTTGATAAAGTCAAGTTTGTGATAAAAGGACAGAAATGCGCCCCACCCGAGCTGTTTAACATTCTTTCGTTTAGTGTTTTACGAGATCAACTTAGTCATTTCTAAAAACGTAAAGGCATTTTGTGATTATACAAGATATGTAATTTCTCTCGTGACAACATCACGGTGAGTATTCCCATGGATCAACTTCTATCGGACAGGGTCGAGGGTTTTAAAGCTCGCTTTGCAGCCGAGACTTGGTGTAGACATTGCTTGCCTTCAGAGACATCATCTCGAAGAAGGAAACGCGTATCGCTTATAGTCTAGACTTAATGAAAGGACCTGTACGCTTTGGACGCGCATCTAAACAGACAAAAGTCTGATACTAATTCAGCCGACGCTAGCACACAATCAGTTGATGCTGGTAACTTATTGACTAACACATTAAACAAACAACTTAACTAAAAAACACGAACCAAAACGATTTGGAAACAGATACGAACCATTGATCTCGAACGTGCCTCAGGAATTGGGAAGCGCGGTGATCGAACCAACTCCATGACGAATCTGGCTGTCCAGTACGAAGCTAGACGGTCGGTCAGAACAACCAACGGGCGCCGGGCATGAGGAATACGACCTCCATTTGAAGGAGACTAGGCGAGACGGAGTGGCTGGGAGGGGGGGGGGGGGAAAAGGGGGGGGGGGGGGTGGGACAGGGGTGGCGGTTAAAAGGAGGGTGGCTGGATTGACAGTGGAGACAGTAACTCTATTGACATATCAATATCTGTAAGAGGATCGATATTAGAGTTAAGAACTTTTTTTTTTTGCGACTGCTGATGGTAGGATGTTTTAATTACACTAACAAGCAAGCAAGCAAGCAAGAGTTTATTGCCAAAAAAACCAACAAGCCAAAACTCTAATCAAACCATCAAATCAACACAAAACACGATATATACGCCAATGTTTATCCAAACACCGAACCAAAACAAACACACCCTAAAATCTTTGTGTTACCACCATTTCTATTAACAGTGATTAGTTGATGGCCACGCCTCATGGTTAATTGGAGTCCACATATTGTATAGCAATAAGAACACACAAACCTCCGCAAACGATGGTTCGATTAAATCCTAATGAGGATCAATTTTAAGGTTTGCCATTTTCTTTATCTTCATATTGCTGCGTGGCTTATAGTTGTTTTTGGGTTTTATTGTTCCGAGCATAGCGATTCATGATCGCCAATAGAAATTAAAACCCGACCCATCTGAAGCCTTCAATTTGTCGACGATGTTAACGAACAAAACGTACAATCTTTCAGTACTATGATCCCACGCTTGATGGTATGCCCAGAAGACACACAAATGAGACTCCCTATGCTCCGCCAGAAAGATATGGTGGAGACTCTTCGATCCCAAAAGTTTCCATGATTGCCCGATCCGCTAGCTACACCCCTAGATGCCCCACCATAGGCATATCGACCATTGAACAACTTCTCCGAGGTACATTTTTTTTATACGACAATTTTTTTTGTATTAAGTGTTGGTAAGAATAGTAAGGGGTACTATTACTTGATTTTCTTCATTATTATCCAAATTAATGTATCAAATGACTTTTCTTATCAACTCCTATCCGATGTACCTTGATTTGAAAGCCCAATCATTATTCAAAATTATAATGTATTTGTTTATGTCATAACTTGAGTTACGTCTTAAAAATTTGAGTTGATAGTTGAAAATTCTAAAAAATGGTTTATCATATGTGAGACTCCAATGCTTTTTAAAGAATCTGCAATACAAACTTTTTGCATGTGAAACAACAGATACGTCTTTGACTCGAATGTATACGTACTCTGTTACAATCTGATTTATCTAAAACGTTAAACTAATAGATGGAGCAACATTTACTTTCAGGGGGAGGGTACAGCTTTCCAAGATGGGCATCAAAGAAGGGCACCCCAACAAAAACATCCGCATCGGCCTCTTCTTGTAGCTCACCGGAGATCATCGGCATGGACTTTGACCCGGAGGAACACCAAACCCCTCCGCTCCGAAGGTCGTTGTCGGTTTTCCCCCGAGTCAAGGAGGAAGCCACGAGATGGCACCGCACCCTAAGCAATGGGAGAATATCCAGCACCACCCCTTCTTGGGGTGTCAGCTTGGACGATATTGATAATGATCAATTCTACGATGAGGACGATCCCGAGCTTCTCGACCCCCCAAGTAATCAACACTCACATCAACCAATCCTAAAAATTAATACCCATTTCTTTCTTCTTTTTCTTTTTTATCAGAAAGAAAGGAAATGCAATATCGTAGGTATAGAAATCAACACCTATTTCTTACACTAATCATTCTCTTCTTGCTTTTCAGTGTACGAATCTGAACCAGCACCTGAAACTATGAGTTGCGAAGAACCAGACCCGAACCAGGAGCCGATCTCTGGTGATGCTTGTGAAGGTGCTGCATGTGTTGAGGAAGAAGTTCATGGACGAATCGTTGAAACCAACTGAATAGAGAGATCACTTCACTTGTATAAGCTTTTTTTTTTTTCATTTTTTTTTTGTTGTGTCACGAGACTATCTTAGGGAAGCTTTGTAAGATTATGGTTGATTTAGTGACATTAACACATGCTATAGATACACTAATTCTTCACAAAATGTTGTATAAACAATTACTAACAACATGCACATCCTAATTATGCAACCAGATGATCATGTTTTTGATTAAAAAGACAACCTAATACATAGAGAACCAAATTAAAAGCCTTTTTTTTTCTTGGAGGGTGAAATCGTGAATATTAAG
Organism: Erodium texanum; assembly: GCA_036897725.1. Taxonomy (NCBI): domain Eukaryota; kingdom Viridiplantae; phylum Streptophyta; class Magnoliopsida; order Geraniales; family Geraniaceae; genus Erodium; species Erodium texanum. The sequence goes on along the minus strand of JAYMSW010000521.1, from coordinate 1,103 downwards.
GCTGAAGTATTAGATATTGCACGAAGCACTGTGGGGGTAAGAATATAATTTAGGGTATATTATTAATAATCGGATTATTGGATATCTGTTGTTTTTTTTGAAGTGTTAAGAGGGGTTCAGAGTTAAAAAAAACAGTTTAAAATACAACAAAAGGTCAAACATGCAACAGAGTTTCAGATAACCATAACTTTTTTATACGAATTTCGATTTAGGTTCGTAAGATATCAAATCGAAAGTAATTGTAAGCTCTACGATTTTATAACACTTATGGAAACGAAGGTATACCGTAACATACCCTATTCCCTTGACACGAAGTATATTGTTCTCTTAAAAGTGTAAACACAATGGTTTGAGGAGCACCAAATATTTCATTAATCGGAGTTTTGTTTATCAACAATAACCGAATGCATACATTAATTAACCTACTCGATGTTATTATTATCAAAATAGTTTTTTTTTAAAGATGTTTTTGTTCTCTAAATTGTTTCGCATGTTCATAGAATTGATCCAGTTTGAAATGTATACTCTATTTAGAAGTTTCTACTCTAGCGTCATAAACAATACTATGTTACTACCTTTTCAACATTTGAAACCTCATAAACAACGTTAACATTAGAATCTTCCACGTAACCCCACCCCAACCATAACGTCTCGCCAAACACGAGTCACTTCTTCTTCTCCACCTGTCCCTTCCCTTCTTTCACGTCTCCTCCCTTTTCTCCGACCTGCCTCCACAGCTCAAACGAATTGAATTCAATATAAATATATACATTTGTTTAGTTGAGATTGAACAACTTTATATGATTAAATTTGAATTCGATCAGTAGATAAATAATTGTTCTTGAATGTGCAAATTCGATTTAGTTTGACTAATTTTTATAACAAGTATTTTAATATAATAAAAAATGGAAATTGTATTTCAATTTCATCCACTCATGTAAATAGTAATTCCAAAACTAGAAACTAATCCAAGTAGTTGAATAATATTCTTCGCTCTTATTGAATTTGAATCCGACTAGTAAATCTATTAAGTTCTTTTAAATATTATATATATATATATATATATATAGAGTGGGGTTCCCATACAAACCCACCTTTAAAAT
>JAYMSW010000520.1:0-21915 GCA_036897725.1 Erodium texanum | reverse complement strand
ATTTAATACAAAACGAGTTTGGCTGATATCTCCCCAATTAATCAAAAGATACTTATTTGTTGCCTCACCAAGTTTTGGCCAATCCCGTGTTTTTGAACTTTGGGTTGCATAAATAGCTATGAAAAATCAAACATGCAACCTTTGAGCAAGACGTATATGGAATGAGTGAAATTTTAATTTGCAATATCACATGTTGTGAATGCAAATACAAGAACATACAGAGATAAAGAAAACCCACCTCATGATGTATTTGACTTACAAGAGGCCCTTCTTTAAGTTCAAGGTTAGGGATCAAATACTTAATCGCATCAGCCCGCTGAAGATTCTCCAAGCAGTTGGGGTCGGTCGCTAGATGATTAATACACTTCAGTATCTAAAAGACAAGACATATCAACACAAGCTCAATAAGAATTGAGAAAGCACCAATACCATTTCAAGAGAAATAATACTTCTTCACCTACCTTTAAGAGGATATGGGACTCTGTCCTATTGAACATCTGAAAAAGGCGGGTAAGTAAGCTTTGACTACACATGTGGGACTTCACCGTTGTATCTGCTTGGGAAAACTCGAGCAGAAGATCCGCCACTTTTTCTAAGTATTCCCTCGCGACGTCTGTGTTCAATGAAGATACCATGTGGGAGAGTAGCCCGGATGAAGCTGCACTCTCGAGTCTAGCATTCAGAACACCAGAACCAGAGAGCACGCCTGATGCAGTCTGAGATGCAATGCCAGATGTGGAAGCGGCTATATCTTTTGATGCCAATACTCCTGCTTTCTTATTTAGTGTTTTTGGTGAAATCCTGGGTGTGGTGGTAGAGTCAAGGTTACCATTTTCATGCCCATGCCCTGAGACCTCTGTGGAACCATGAAACAGTAAATTATTTTAGATTATAGAATAAAGCCGCAACGCAATATTTGAACATTGGTGTTAAAAAGATAGGAATGAACTAGACAAAGCAGAAAATCTACAAGTCTTCTGAATCACCGATCACATATCTAACCAACATGCTTTAGAAATAGAGAGCAACTTATGCCCACAGGCTTACCTCAGTCCACAAATACTCAAAAATATGTATTTTAATTTCCAAATTTTATAATCTTGTCAATATATTGGGCCCACAAATAAGGCGTAAATATAATAATTGGGTGGATGAGGTATAAAGGGGAACATTCAGGTGAAAATTTGAAGGTTAGGAAGTTACACATGAAAACTGGAAACTAATCATAGCCATTGGATTGCAATTTTAAGTTTGGAACATTCCAAAGTACATAACTTTCCAATGTTACGTCAAGTTTCTACACTTAAGTTTGGAAACATCTTAGCTGTTAAAAACTTCAACCCAATGGACACAGATGGTTTTCAGTTGTCATTCCAACCTTTGGTTTTCACCACATTGTTACTCTCTGAGGTATAAAATATGTCTTTTTTGAAGAAGGAAACAAGTACCTGCAAACTCTGCCATTAGAAAATCTAGTTCACCATTTGTCTTCTTTTCGTTGGATGCATGTAACAAAGGCAGTATACTTTCATGCCTTTCCATTCCGGGGATTTGGTGAACATAACCAAGCTGACCTGAAAAATGTCGGGAAGGAGGTTCCTTTTCCAGCAAGCTAAGAAGAGGCCGGACCTGCTCTTGATGAGTAGCTATTGTTGCGGGGTACCCATTTAGAGATCTATCAGTAGATGCTCTATTAGTAGAACTCGAAATTCGTTGTTGCCTAGTGTCAACATCTGCACTTTCTCGTTCTTTGGACGCATTGGTCAAGGGCTCCGTCGTGCTTGCTAGATATGTAACTTTCTCTAACAATGCTGGGTCCGTTAATTTAGATGCAAACCCATCATCGATTGTCGCATTGCTAGGCCGAGTTCTATCTGTATCTACCAGATGGGATCTTGAGTCTGGTTGATCTACCCTTTGGGAATGTGAAGTTGAAGCATACGGTGGTTCTAGCAAGCTTGATGACAAAGGTTGGTCCATTGCAGAAAGAGAAGACTCGTTCTGAAGGAAAATAGGGTGGGAAGAGTCTAGTGAACCAGATGGCTGACGCTGCGCTGAACAGTCTAATGAAAAACCACCCCCCACGGCTATTGAAGCAAGCCGAGTTGCCTCGTTTAAGCTGTAGAGAGTGTTGATTAACCTAAGAAGTATTCCGTTTTTTGAAGCGATGCGACAGAAATCGTTAGTTGGTGTTGATCGCTGAAGCTTAAAAACCTGCCACATGCCATCAATAGCAAGATGAACCATTTCCCTGGATATAACAATCTTTGTCAGTAATGTGAATTATGTGATGCAATTTAAAAAAAAAAAACTAGAAAAAAAAGAAGCAAGCGTGTCGCATTTTGTGTGAGCTTTGTGAATAGCAAAATCAAGGATACAAATGTTTCAAGCCTAGTTTCTGAAAGAGAACCAACAAAACATGCAACCAGCAAAATATCGGAATCCTCAATCTAAGTGCAAAAGCAGACATATGGAGAAGCCACATGAAGGTAGTCCAAGCTAAAATCTAGTCACGGAAACAATTTATATTCTCCTTTCTTTTTACACTATTAATGGTATGCTTACTCGTGTTTTTAGATTATTCGGATTCTGAATGGGAAATCTGAACGAAATCTGGCCAATAATTTTGAAGGATGTGCTTCAAATTATGCCACAGTGGACTTTAGAAGCATTGTCAGGTAAACATAATTACTTTGAATTTAAGGTGGCATCAACTTACCTGTACTTTGCATAATCAGCCTCTAGAAACCCCACTAGAATAGGTATACCACGACAAGCTATAAACATTTGCAATGTCAATGGGCTGCACATAAAGACACCTCCAACGTCAATCCTAACCCTATTTTCTGATAAGAAGAAATGACACGCTGAACTATGATAATCACGCAATGGAGGGAACATCACACCTTGACTGACAAAGTTGCTGCAAGAAATAAGCTGCCTCCATACGAACTTCCCGGGGACGATCAGGTGCCGCAAAGCTCATAACTACAGGGATCTGTTATGTAAATTCATAAATTAATAAAACTGACTCTCCAATGAAAATAAAAACTAGAACAAAAGGTTCAAATTTTAAGAGGAATATGGAAAACCCAACAGGAGAAAATAACATAATTGCATATTATACTAACCAGGCCAACAAGACAAGCATTTTCCCGGAAATCAGAGTTATCTTTGATAACCTGATTTATAATTTGAAGCACAGAACAAATAACCTGAAATGAGGAGAAATGTTAAAGCGCTTCATACTTCATTGTTAAAAAGTTAATCATGATGCGGAAAAGAAGCATTATTCCAGAGAGAGAGATGTAATAGCTGGCATACACGAGTTTTCGGAACTTCAAGTAACTCCATCAGAGGGAGAAAACCATGCTGTGTTACGAACACGAGTTTTTGTTCAGGGCGCTGGTGAAAGATAGTGATGAGCTTTTGACAGGCTGACACAATCACATCTTCAGGTTCCTCTGGCCTTAATGACCCAACTGATCTGCTAAATTCAACAGCCTGCAAAGCAAAGACATAAGGAAGATCAAAACTTTACATCTAAAAAGTGATACATAAAAAATACATCTTTAAACAAAACTTCAGCAGATCAAGCAACACAAACAAATTAACATAGAAAGGATAGTCAAGGATACTAGCAAAATTTACCTGTAAGGGAAAAAGGTTTTCTCCAGGCAATTTTTCATCAAAAACCTGATATAGATAGCAACACGCTGTCAGAAACCGCTAATCAGGGCATAACTTGCATAAATCAAGTACCTCAAACTTACCAAGCCATCGATATCAATAGCATCATCCTTCAAAACACCCATCATTAGGCGTAACAGGTCACCACCTCCATTTGTTCGCCCCATTTCACCCTCCATTTGTTTCTGGGCAATGGTAGCCCTCAATTTTGTTGCCAGGTCATTGTTCCCAGCCTCACTTGCAGATGCATTGTTCTGATTCGCATGTGATGTGGGCGTAGATGTTGAAGCCTCAACTACTCGATCCTCTGGATGAAATAAATCATCCAAGGAAGCATCTCCTGGAGTATCACTAAATCTACTGAGCCCATCTTCTCCCACAGAGATTGATGTTTTAACAGCCTTCAAAGTCGCACACAGTTACTATCGATGTAATTCATTCATTGTCTTCCTTTATTCATAAGAAATCAAGAAAGAAATTTTGACAATGAAGATAGAAAAAACAGCAAATGAATAATTCATCAAGAACAGGCTGGTAGCTTGAAGTGCAACTCTTACCTTTTGAAAGCCATTATCTTGGCTCCTTGGTCCGAAACAAAATGCTCCATCGATAAGGCTGGAACTTCCTTTCTTTCCATGTTTCTTGGCCGCACTTTTTATTCTTGATTCAGAAGATCCCACCTCACCATTCACTAGAATGTCATCCTGATCAATTTTATGCAGCTGCTCATGAAGGCCAGTATTTTTAGATGCAGCAGCTATTTCTTTATCACCAGGTAGTCCAACAGACCCACTTTGAAGAGATGATTGGTCATGCATGGCTAAAGTAGGAGCTTGATCTGACAGAATATCATCTTCTGAATTATATGTCATATCCTCAACATGATTGCCCGTCTCAACAACCTCTATGGCTGGCACCTGTTTTTTTGGGGCCTGAAATCCATAAGACTGAAGTTAGCTTATGTTCAAAAGGAACGGAGAGTTTTAATGTAGACATTTTCGATATTTCTCTTTGTTAATTGTTAGTACATCTTGTCACCAGCATCTTATGCATGTTTATTTTCTTATAAAAAAATTCTGTATGTAAAAATAAAGTGAAGTTCAAGTAGGATCCGGCTGCTAACAGCATGAACAAGTCAATTTGAAACTTCTTATAATAGAAAGCTATTCTTTTCCTTCAGATAAACTGGACCAGGTTCGAACAGTGCTCACATTTTCAAACTCTGATATGATCACATCCATTTTCTCCCCAGATACGTTTTCTCCAGTGCTTTGATTATCTCCAATAGAACTTTCTCCATCTTCACGTATGCTCCTACAACTACACTGAGTTTCTTTTAATCATTAATCACCAAATGGAAAGAAGAAATTTCACAAGATTGCCACCTCGGAATAGAGCTGGTTAACAAAAAAAAAGACAGTAGAGAACACAGGGTTCTAACTGAAAACAGAATCGAGGCCCACGCTTGGGCAAAACAATTAGATTCGATACATTTTTTTTTCTTGTAAAATGTCTAATGAAGCACAAGGCACCCAATAAGCATAATGTATTGCATAAGCCTCAAGTTGTCCATGCAATTAACCAAGATGTCCTCCAAAGAACAATATTAACCACTTAATCTGGAGGTAATGATTATACTAATAAAATGCATGGCTGGAGAAAATACTCCTAGTGCAGCATACATCACAGCAGTTAACAACATACCTATAAAAGTTAAGGAAATCCTGTACAATGTCTTGTAAACACCCACCAATATATAGGATCAAATAATCAAATCAAAAATTGTATCACAAACACCTACCAACATTTTGTAAGAATGTTGTTGAACGTCCTTATATGAAGAGAAACTCTAATTTGGTAGAACATAACTGGACCATGAATTCGATCAAGTTCAGATGAATTTTATATCATAAATAATAACTGTTTGAGTAAATATAAATATGCTCAAAGTTGGGTTGAAAAGACCAACTGTGTGGATTGTGAGGAACATAAGTTCTCCAACTGGAAACTAATTAGCAAGAAGCATTGTCGGATTACTTGCAGAAAGGAATGTGAGTCAAACTAACCCAACAGAAGTCCCAAAGCAAGTTGCAGTGTATTTGTAATGTCTACCTTAATGTTGTACTATGACGAAGAGAAGACTGCAAAGCACGCCTACAATTTTGTATCCAAGGATGAGAAAGTAGTGTCTTTGCATCTGGTCTCTGCCTAGCATCCTGAAATATGAAATGGAGAATCATCCAGACCATATTACCATAGAACTCGATTCTCTTATTGCATACAGTTGTCATAGTAAACATTCCTATAATCGATCAAATAACAAAACCTATACCAAACTCAAATGATGAATTAAAAACTTCATGAACTATAGTAAATGCCAAGCTAAAGTTACTATCTTATAGTTGATATTCAGAAACTTCACCTTCTTAAAGCACTGACGTAGGAAATCAGTAATATCAGGTGATAGACTATCAGGTATCGGTGGTTGCTCATCCTGAAAAAAAAAAAAGATGAAAAAAGCAACTTAAATACTAAGTAAATATATGATCTAAAGAAAAATTAAGTAACTCAGCAATCTAGAAGATAAAAATCAATCCAGGAAATAAAATTAGATTGCGGGAAGGGAGAGAGTGAAAAATTTGGGGAAGAGAACACATGTACAGAGGAAGAACCGATGATGGTAACAGAGAAGAAAGAATATAAAAACAGACCTGAACAATTCGAAATAGAGCAGGCATAGGCTGTAGGTCATAGTAAGGAGGTACACACGTAAGCAGTTCAATAACTGTGCAGCCTACACTCCAAATGTCGGAAGCAGCGCATACCCCTGACATTTCAATCACCTGGAAAATGCATCAGCTTCATAAGGATAAGACATTCACAAGGCTAACCTCATCAGGAAGCTAGGTAAGTATGCCCATCATGAACAGAACAATATTTTTCATGACATTTTGAAAGTTTCATAGCTTGATGAGCTGCTCATTTCATATTAAAATAGTTATGATCACCCATTTCACATAGGCTTGCATCTGGTATTTGGCATATGTTATTATTGGCACTGAGTCCAACTATGCCATGTCAGTTGAATTATGCAAATAAAGAAGTCTGCCAAGATGTATATTGCTAATATACTAATACGCCCCAGCTTCATATAAGATTAACTTCAAATGCCAAATATGCTGCGTAGACAATGTCCAAACATCCAGAAGAATTCTAAATTGATAAAATAATTATAACAACCTCAGGTGCCATCCAGTATGGAGTTCCAACAACTGAATGAGTATTAACATCAGCTTCAGTTAACTTAGTTGCAACACCAAAATCAGCCAGTTTCACAAGGCCCTGGAAACACAAAATTAGGTCAAATGACTACCATGTACAAAAAACCCAAGACAACAGTGAAATTCATGAGTGCAGAATAAATATGGACAAGAGTAAGGAGCCAATTGAAGGCTGAAAGTTACATTAAGCGCAAGAACAAAATTGAACCAATCAGTGAAAACACAAAATCAAATGCAGTCAAATCTTCTAAAGGTAAATACTACTTACATTCCACACCCACAAAAGTTACCCTCGTCTATATTGATGGTTGTATTGTAAAATGTAAGCAACAAATATCTGAAAGTCTTATATGTGGTGAAAGTTTAGGAATGAGGGTATACAGTTATATGTGTAATCAAATTCTTACCTCTTTAGTTGTCAATATGTTAGCACCCTTGATATCTCGATGGATTACTCCCTGTTCATGGAGATAAACAAGACCTTCCAAAACCTGCCATATCAAAGAAGCTTAAAGTCATGAAACCTTCCTGGTTAAAATCAACAAAAACTCCAAGTGATGAGCACACCTGTGCAATGTAAACAGCCACCAAGGATTCTGGAAAAGGTCCAAATTTATTTGGCTTGATAATATTTGCAAGCGAACCATTCTCCACATACCTGTGTGAATGACATTAAGCGAAAGCATAAGATAATAAGCAGATGTACTTTCATATATAGAGAGTGAAAAGGGGGAATGGAAGAACAAGATAACTCACTCTAGGATAATGTGGAGATGACTCCTTGTCTTTAAAGATCCCAGATACTTCACAATGTTTTTATGGTTCAAATTCTGAAAAGGTGGGAATATATTCCAAATATCATATTAAGATTGATATTTTTGGAAGGCAAATAATGATCAGTTTAGCGGCATTAACCATGAATGAATCCTATGAGTAATCCAACAATGTGGGTTTAGTGACCATTTGATTACTAGTTCGGCTCTCCACCTAATAGCTTAAGCTTTTGGGTTTGAGTGAGTTTAAAATGGTATCAGACTTCGGTTTGGTATTGGGCTTGCGACCCATTTTGCTTCCTCCCATCCGTATATTCTTGGTTCGTGTGTGATGCCCTTCGTGTTATCTGACCGTCACATGACGGGGAATGTTGATGTGTCACACATTGAAAGAATGTGGGACACTTTATATATTAGTTGGATCCACATAATAGCTTAAGCTTTGGGGTTGGAGTAAGTTTAACACTAACCAATAAGAAGGCTAATAATTTTCATTATGAGTATTGTATTAGAATCAATTGCCCTTTCCCTGCACAAAAAAAGCCTATTGGAGAATGGAAGTGACAAAGGACAATATGGACATGTTATAATTTTGTAGTTGCAATGATATACAATTTTAAGGAAATATCTAAAGACAAATGTGCCAATAAAGGAAAGGAGGTACCTTCAGTAAATCAATTTCTTGCTGAAGAATCGACGCATCCCAGCAATGAAAATGTAATTGAAAGAATAAAAAAAAGCAATGAGTAAGCCAAATCCACAGTGGAAACTAGAAAAACTATTACAATGCAAAGACAGTGTAACTATGAAATAAATTTATAAAAATGTTAGTTTAATTATCCGGAATACAATAGTTCATATGAACACTAAAAATGAATTAAAAGATTTAACAATGTAAAGCAAAATATGTAGGGTATATTTTGAAAACCGAATTAGTACTGGTGATTTTTAAGAACAAATATTCTGAATGAGACGACATAGCCACATACCAGACTGCCAGTAAGAATTAGTTTCCGGAATGACACTTCAAAGAATTCCAATTATATGATAACTAATTAGGATTCATAACCCCATACCAGTTAATCTATTTCTCTTAGCAATGACCAAAGGAATAACTAAGAAACACAAATTGAGAGATGTGTTCACCATGATGATATTAAGATCCTCTTGAGCAATATTCTCCAAAGAAACTTGTTTAATGGCAACGAAATCTCCATTCTCCAAATCCAAACCCTTGTAGACTCGACCATATGCCCCTTTTCCAATCTCATCTCCAAGCATCTGTACAAAATCATGTCAACCAAACCAGAATTCCAAATTCAAATTCAAGAAACCCATTCAACAATCAACATAAACAAACCCTTGGGTAAACAAAATTAAAATTCAACTATCCATTAAATTGCTGAGAAAATGAAACATTAGGAGCTAAAATACCATGGTTCTACAATATCCCACTTGACAGAACATGACACAACTACTAGAGTAATGGAATTTCCCCCGTGTTTCGAGACCCAAAAAACAACAGCTTAGAATAACATGCTAGTATTCGACCCTGCATTGTTATATCCTTGTTCTCGAAATAGAACAATTTGTTTGCCATAATTTGAGAACATAATAAGTAAGTAAACAAAAGTGGAGCTAAGAAGCTAAAGTCAACCGAGCATAAAAGCAAACAACCATGTGATGAAGTTAGTAGGTTACTCGTTTTATCTAACATGAAAACAACATGGCAGCAGTAACTTAGACTTCCTTGATACTCTCTTTTCATCCAATTTCTCACAAATCAAGTAAATAACTCGTAACTAAGAGGAATGCATGTGTAATACTAGTTTCTCTCTGATTTTCTCAGCAACCAATCAGGTCACATTTGTCTTGCTGTAACTCAACTGAGCATAATGCAACCATTCATCTAATGAAGTTGATACTCTAAGCACAAATTCAAAGTTCCATCATCGGTACCTAAGAGGGATAGAAGAATTTAGAGCTGAACACAGAAAAAACGTGCCCAAATTCTCACTAATTTTCTCAGCAATCAAACATAGACTAAGAAAATCCCACCAAAACCTAACAGATAATCAAAACAAAAATAGTCGTAGTGGGAGAAGCAAAACGCGAGGAACGATTGGCTCACGTATTTGTTGTCCAGAGTCTTGTTCTTGTGAAAATGAGAAGAATTCATCTGGCGAGACATCTCGCCCTCTGCGAAATTAGAAATGAACAGAACAGGATCACGGAAGCCCTGGAGGCGGCGGGTCCATGGCGGGGCTTGTGAGAGAGAATTCCGATCACGGCGACGGAGGACGGAGCTCCGGCGAGGGAAATGCGGAGAGCGAGCGAGAGAGGAATGTGGGATCGGAGGCGGGTTTTTGGCTTTTCCTGCGTAAAAACCCAGTCTCTTTCTCTGTGTGTCTCCGTCAATTTGGTTAATTTCGTGCTCTAATCTGCTGTGCGCGGGTCCACGCTATCAATATACTCCCAAATTTTTTTTACATCTGCATGACCCATTGACCCGATAGACCCGACCCGGATGCTCTCTTTCAGTCTCAGAGGATAAGGTTCTCCGACAACACAGTCTCCGTCTTCCTCGCTCTCGCACACAAATGGCGGTCTGCCCCTCCATTTCCGATCATCTTCACATTTCCGGTACCCACTTTGTTCCTCTGATCCTCACTTTGTCTTCTCCGACCTCGTACATTCCTTTAATGGTGTACGATGCTTGTTTAATCATTCTCATAAGAACAAGGTTTATGTACAATGTTGCAGCTCCATTAACATCAAACCCGATGTCTGAAGTCTCAAACTCGTTCTCTTGTAACAGGAAAGGTTTCATCATCCGACCAGAACAAACACAAATCAAAAGCATCGCCTCCAACAATGTAGGACGCGTTGTTCGATCCTCGAGATGGCCTCTGTCTCGTGCCCCACCCAGAGCTTAGTGCTGGCGGACTTAGATCCTTCAACAGCAAAGCTGGCAGTTCCCGTTTTAGGCCCGTTTCTCTCAGCATTTGCGTTTCTGTTCATATTGAGTGATGTCATGGTACCCAAATCTTCCACAGAGCCGATTCTGGTGCAGACAAGGAAGGTGATGCCTCCCCTTGGCGGGGTTGATGTAACGCCCGTGGTCTGGTTCGGTTTGGTCAGTTTTGCTAATGAGATATTGGTAGGTCCTCAAGGACTACTTGTTCTTCTCTCCCAAAAGGTTAATTGATAATAACAACCCTTTGCTTTGCTTTCATTTCATGTGTTGCTTAGCTGTTGAGCTTTGTAAAATGTTATTTATATGTATATATATATATTGTATTTGTATAGTTGAAGCATCACTTGTTCTTCAGTTTCAGTTCAGTGTTCATAAAAAAATCAACCCTTGTTCAGTAACTGTAGTTGAAAAATATGATTCTTGAAAGTGTTCCAAGATTTGTAGGTGAATTGATAACACTTGATTATTTGAACAAATAATTTGAATGAATTTACACTAATTATAAAAGGCTAAACCTTGTATTCTAAGTTTTTTTTTCCATTTTATGGTTTTGAATCAAATAAAGTAAATATATATATATCCTACTAGTATTTCGAGTTTTAGGTTAATATCAGAATTCAAATCATGACGACGATATAAAAAGTTAACCCCAAATGGGTGGAAGAACCAAACCACAAAGTACAAAGTTGAACTCAACAAAGACAAGCTATCCATACAGCAAGCTACAAAATAACAAGAACAACAAAGAAACACGCAAAAACCAACAATCAACGAAGTTCCAAAACCAGACATAAACCAATCAGAAACCTAGTCCATCTGCTAATCAGCCTCGGCGTAGGCTGTCTCAAGGTGTGCTTGCTCAGCCTCCTGCACCTCCTTCTCCGTCTTCCTCCCCTTCTTGCACTTGTAGTACACACTCATGAAGGTCCCGACAGCATTGTACTTCTTCCTGCACTGCTCGTAGAGCTCTGCATCGAACATTCTCCAGAAACTCTTCTCGTTCAGCTCAGAGACAGCGTACTGCGGCTGGAAACCGTGGTTCTCGAGCAACCAGCTCTCCATCTTGCGGACTGCACCTGCACCATCGAAGACCTCGCCCCTCAGGACGGGCCCTGGTGCATAGTAGACCCCGATGTCTGTGTACATTTGTGCGTACTTGGTGTCTCCTTGCCTGTTTTGTAGCTCGAAGCCTGGCTCAGGGTAGACCATGGTTTTGACAGGGAGCTTGTAGAGCCTGTGAGGGCAGAGCCAGATAGGGTATACCTGCAAAATGGAGGTGAATGTGTTTATGGACCTGACTTTTTTCAAACAAATTTGGAATCATTTCAGAGACTCAATATAGTGTATGCCTACAAAATGAAGGTGAGCGTGTTTATGGACTAGACCTTTTAATCCAATTTGGAATCATTTTAGGTACAGAATATAGGGTATGCTTACAAAACAAAGGTGAACGTGTTTATGGACTAGACCTTTTGATCCAATTTGGAATCATTTCAGGTACACAATATAGGGTATGCCTACAAAATGAAGGTGGGCATATTTGTGGACAGTGGACTAGACCTTTCCTATCCAACTTGGTTTCATTTCAGTGACTCGATATAGGATATACCTACAAAATGAAGGTGAACATATTTATGGACTAGACCTTTCAAACCAATTTGGAATCAGTTTATGGACAGTGACCTTCATAAGAACTTCCAAATTCAAGCATACCAAATAATTGAACATCCCCAAAACTTAAGACCTCCTAAGTTTATTATCCTACTTGTATAATAACAATGCTATGCACATCAAAATATAGCAAATTGACATGCCCTATCATGTAAATCATCAAAACAGACACAAATAAGATAATGAAATATTACAAAAAATATATATACAAGGCAACTGATAGTAAAAGGCGTATGGCGTACCTCCATCTCACGGTTGACCCACTCCAGGGCATCCCCAACCTTGTAAAGAGGAACAAGCATGTCCTGAATGACATGCATCTCATGATAATAGTTCCTGATTGCTTCGCCTTGTGTAGCTTTCAGCAGAGACACCTTAGGTGGCATCAACCAGCCAAAGAGGAACCTAAACCAAAACTGGTCTGCAAAAGGAAGGATTAGCTTCCCCTCCCAATACAAACATCTAGTGTGCCTATGGTAATACTCCCGGGTCGGAATGTACTCTACAAACTCTCCTCTCTTCAGAGCTGTCTGTGCGTGCTGGTAGAACCATGGCTTGAACCACCATCCAACACTGTTAATCACGTTCCCTTTCTTTTTAGCTTCTTCTTTCGATGCATACCTTCCAGTCATGCACACACCTTCTGTTGGGTTATAAACCATGGTTTCGACAAAGTCTGGGACTTTTTCGGGATTGTCTTGATCACCATCTTTGGGGGCGAAGGAGTCCACGTAAGCCTGTGCTAGATCCTTAAGGTTACCCTTTACGGGTTTGTATGTGAGCTTCATGTACTCTTTAATGGGGATAAGCTTGATCTCAGCAGAGACAAGAAGTCCTAGAGTGCCTTGAGACCAAGGGATGGCGTAGAAAAGATCTGAATACTCGTTGTCCTTGGTAGCTCTCACAACCTTGCCATCGGCCAAAACAATCTCGTAAGCCACAACAGTATCAGAGAACAGCCCATAGATGTGAGAGCTTCCTTCAATACCATACCCATTGATAAGGCCTCCAACAGTAAGATCATCAAGCTCAGCCACCACAGCAAGGGCCAGGTTCATTGGAACTGAGGCCCTGGTGATCTGACCCATGTTGACCAAGGGCTCAACTCTTGCAACCATTCTTTCCTTGTTGATTTCTAGAATATTCCTGAAAGATGATAAATCGACCTCGAAGTGACGAGCACGCTTGTAGTCCACATTCCTCATTCCAACAGCGATCCAGGGCTTACGGGCCGTGCAGACAAGACCGTCCTTTTTAGCGTTCCTCTGTTTAAGGCGTTTCACAACCTTCTTGACATTTTCATCGTGTTCCTTCTGGCGCTGCTTGTAGGACTTCATCTCGGATCGGACGTCCCCAAGGTAGGTGAGGAAATAAAGCGTGAAGGAGATTGGAAGGACCACGAAAATAACGATAATCCATCGGAAATTGACGAAATAGTCGACCCAGACCTTCTTCCTCTTTGGCCGTGCCTGGAGTGGGGCTTGAAGGTCTGACATTGTGGAACCAAAAAGACCCTTTCACTGAAAAAAAAAAGAGGCGAGAAAGATCAGTAAAATAAATAGAAATTAGATAGATCTTATATTAGTTTCATAGTTCTGTAGAGGCACGAAGGATCAAAATTCAACTTTAAATACAGATATGAAGTGTATAAGCATTGTCAAAACATTCTGTAATCATATTAGGATACTGAAGAAAAGAAATTAAGGTAAGGATATCGCTTTAATATTCAACAACGCCACATAACTTCCAATTCTGATTGTTTACAAGGTTTTCCAACAAGATCACCATCTATTTAAAGAATCATCAACTGTGAATTGTAACATTAAAAATGTCATTAGAAAACAGATTAATCAACTTGAAGTTAATATATGACCTCAAGATATGATAATAGACTTTTCACTTCCATACTTATAATTCAAACCCATTTTATGTGAAGTTTCCTAGTTTGAGTTTGAGATGCATGGTGAATGAAAAATTTCAGTTCATTGAACAGACTCCAGTATCTTAATAATACCAGAGCAAATAAACAAGGGAAGCAAATAAAATTGCCGATTCTAGAAGTTGGGCAGAGAAACTTTGACTCAAGGTGACTATTTCATCTTAATACCAGACTTCTTGCATGACCTCAAAAATGCCATAATATTGAGTTAACTGTGGATTAGTATCAAGAACCCCAAAGTACATTTCAGAAGTAGAACATAAAAAGTAAAGTGCATAGAATTGGATGAAAACCCTGAATTTTGATATCTGATTCATTGTTTTCTCCAAATGGAAAAGAGAATAGTAGTTTTTGCAAAGTCAGATCCATTGTTCTCTCCAAAAAGGAAGAGAGAATAGTAGTTTTTGCAAAGCCAGATAATGCATGCCAAATTAGCAAAAAGTCATGAGTACTTTTTCATCTTTTTGCACTCAACTTGAAAGTATCTTTCTTATAATTAAAAGTAAAAGTAGCACTTCTCTAGTTCACCAAACAACCATAAAAACAAAACAGATAGGAGGGCATTACTAACAAGTAAGAAGAGAATCCCAGATCAACCATAAAAACAAAGCAGATAGGAGAGCATTACTAACAAGTAACAAGAGAATCACGGCTCCAGATCTAGTACTCCCATATCACCCTAGACCCAAGGCCCTGTATAGTTTCTGGGAAAATGCATTTCAAAAGAAAAGGTACATATCCAATTACCAAGCCTAGTCAAACTAGTCTCTCACCAGAGATTTCAACAACAGCTCAGAAGCTAATAAAATGCACAACAAACAGTCAAGTACCAAAAAAATACAGAAATCTCATAGCCCCAATTACTTTTTTTCCGTTCTAGTTTCTTAGAACCCACAATTATCAATGAAAACATAGCCAATCCAGCAAAAGAACACTTACCAGAGGCCAAGACTACCCACCAAACAGCAAGACCTAAGTATACATATATAGTTCCAGATAGAGAATATATGGCCAACGATCAAGAACCATAACAGTCCACAAATACTTTCATTTCAATAGCAACCCAACAGACATTTTTCCTTGGGACCAGTTAAAAATTAACACTAACACTGGACACCAAAAACACAAAATAAAACAGCTCTTGCCTCTCTGTTCTGGTCTGATTTCTAATTACCCACAAAAATGTAAGTGCTGACAACAGTTCCAGAAAAATATGGCTACCAAACAAGAAGCTAAGAGGCAAGAACCGTCCCGACCCCAAAATAGTCCTATTGGTGCTTTCATTTCCATTAACCAACAAAAATAGTGCCCTGAAAAACTGTGAAAAAACAACACAAAACAACCAGAGATACCAAAACCTAAAACATAAATCGAACAGCTCCAAATTCTATTCTCCCTTCTAGTTCCTCAGAACCCACAATCATATGTGAGAAAACAACAAATCTAGCAAAATAACACTACCCATAGTCAATTTCAAAAAAAAAAACACACTACCCATAGTCTTACCAAAAACACACAAGACCCTTGAGCAGCGAACTAAAGTCTCAGATGCAGAAAATGTGTCTACAAAACAAAAACCATGACAGTCCCCAAAAAAATCCCACCATGTACTTCATTTTCACGGTAACCAAACAGACATTTTCCTCAAAAACCGTGGAAAATCAGTACCAACAAATACCAGCCACACCTTACCAACAAAACCAAGACACAGAACGTTATCAAAACCACTCCAGAGGAAGAAATTCAGGAAATAAAGATTTGGGAACTACCTACAGCAAATGCAGGTCCAGAAACAGCTAGATCTGAACCCGGAGCAAGAGGAGAGAGTAGTAACCACTCTACAGACCCAATGCCATGGCCAAGTGCAGTGACCACAGTGTGAGCGCAATCATGTATATAAGTGAAGAGAATAATAATTAAATAAAGCAAATAAACAATCCAATAAATCAGACAAAAAAGATGAAGATATCGAGAACAGATCACAGATATCATACCAACCCAACGGACGATTCGCTGTCGCTCACAGTGGATCCATGTGATACAATACGACATATTGAATCATTTTTTTATAATAATCTCTACGTGCAAAATAATTTAACAAGTAGTCAACAAATGTAGCAGAACAAAAGTGAAAGATGCTTTGCTGATTTGAATAGCAAGGAGCCAAGGACCCATTGGAGCGTACTTTGGGGCCGTTTGGCAAGTGAGAAAATGGCTGAGAAAATGATAGGGACAGTGAGTACCTGTAGAGAGAGCTGGTGCGAGAGTGATGGTAGAGAGCTGAGAAGTGAGAAGATAAGAAGTAATGTTTCGACATTTATATTCTCAATATTTCTTTGGTGGGGTCAAAGTCAATTTTCTTTTTTCCTTTATTGCGGCATAAAACATTTTTTTTCTTCCTTTTTACCGCTTTTTTCCCTTTTTATTTCGTGACAAATATTTTTTTATTAATTAAGATGAAAATAAATCATTCGGTTAAATATAAACAGTGATCTCTATACAAAATTGTTGTTATACATTTTTACGAGTCATAGTCACACAAAATAAATAGAAATTATTTAAAAAAATTGTCACCTTAGTATAAATTTTAAAACGACTCAAAATTACATATTTCACGATTTACTATTATGATTTCAATCTAATTCCATTCTTAAACCATATTCGAACCGAAATATTAAATGGTAAGAATAAATAACTTTTGACGACCATTAAAATTCGAACTTATGTGTAGCTTATGTAATGAAAAAAAAATAATGATTTTAGTCTACTTAATATAATTGTGGCACATGAAAAACCATAATTACAGTAGAAACTTACTATATGTTTTGTTGACAACTCATAATTATATTCAATTTACCTTAAATAGTTATATCATATATATCACAAAATAACAATTTAAATATGTTTCAACTTAGTGGAGATACACTCACTATTTGAATAATTTAGGAAACTTAACAAATATTTTCTCCAAACAAAAAAAAAAACTTAACAAATATCAAGTCTTTTGCAATACTCAAATGTTACTTTGTGAGGCATATGATAATATATTTATATTAATGGTTGTCAATATTAGTAAATGAAACATTAATTGATGATCATAAATGATGAACAAAAATATGTAGATTCCTCCTTATCTGAGAGGTATCAGATCTCTTGCTTCTCTAAATGAGATTTTGCTTATTTAATTATATATATTTTATATAAAAAAATACATTAGATGGCGATCATCTTTTGATGGACACACGTGTATATACGTACACGAGAGGTATCAAATCTTTAGTTGAGATTTTTTTTGTTTATTTAATTATATCCATTTGTTTATGAAAAAAAAATCCATTAAAACTTAATTGAATGAGCAAGTACAAACCAATAATACCACTATCGTTATTAAATTAATTATCTAAAAGCCTTTATGGCATTGGTTGCTACATACTTTATAAGAAGGGATATATCAGCTAAATATTATAAACTTTTATTTTTGACATTGAATCTTTCAAACATTGCCATTTTGCTAATTAATATATGTAATTTAACTTTTATTTTTATACTAATTATAACTTGGGCCAACACATTGCCCTAGGCCTATATATTAGCCACAGCCCAAGGCCCAAGCACTATATGTTCCTCCATCTTAGCTCAATCATTAAACAGTACAAAATGTGAAATCAATCTATCAAAAATGTACCTATATTTCTTATATTAATCAAGCAAGATAGAGATATACAACTTTTACAGAAAAGAAAATTCAAAATTTCCTGCCGCCAAACAGAACTTTCCTCTGTAGTAACAATGAATATACAAAAACTATGAATCAGAAGAAGAAAAAAAATAGCTCCCTGCACATTTTTGCTGCAGTTGATCAAGGATTGAACCCAGAACCACCCACATTGAGCGCAATGAGAACAGATACGCTCGTGATCACAGTGAGCCAAAACAATCCCGATCCTGTAACTTACAGCAAATTTCTTGTATCAGATGTACACAGTTAAAACTCAAAGATTGGAAGATTAAATATGAAAATCGGCAACTAATCACAATCATTGAATTGCAATTTTTCAACGGTTGAGATTAAGTTCGGAAGCTTCCAAACTTTTTGATAGCAGCTCCGCTATTAAAAAGTTCAATCCAATAAACACAGATAGTTTTTAGTTTTCATATAATTGTTACTCTACACTATTTATATAATCTCGAGCATATACAGAAAATTATAATACCTTTAAAATCTGTAGAACCGTTGCTGGAATTTGAAGAAACAGAGTTGTTGTTCGGACCCTGTGATCCCGATACCGTTGATCCTAAGTTCGAGGACGCGTCCTCAGAGAACTTATAGTTTGAGTTTCCTGCTTCGGATGCCACGATGCCCTGAAACTCCTCGCTCACGATCAGAGCTGCGAGAACGTCCATGAACGACTCCTGATCTCGCTGTGTTGGGAAATCGGGTGTTTTCTGATCGTAATTGGTGTTTGGTTCCTCGGAATCAGACATGTCATCGTCTGAAGCATAGGAAATGACGGGTTTGACCTCGTCTTCTTCGTCCTCGACATATGCTTTGTATGTCAGTCGAAGTAGGATCTCTCCAGAAGACCCTTTTCCGAAAACTCCCCATCCTCCTCGCAAGACTACGATTCTGTCTGTTGGTACGGTGTCTTGCAAGGACGCGAGATCAATCTGGAAATTACAGTATATTGATGAAGTAAATATTTATTTGTCCACATGACAGATTCAAATGAGTTCCATAGACATATGATTGTAGTCCTGTGAGGATCTCTCCAAAATTTTGATGGTTTCCTTCACATGTCACCATCAAACAAAATAGAAGGAAACCATCAATTTTTTTTCCACCACATAAGTGTAAATTTTTAAATACCCCCAAACTATTCGTTCTCACACTTTAATCTCCCGATTTCAATTTGATTCCGTTCTTGAAATCCTCCACTGAATCATATTGAAGTCAGAAGATTAAAAGATGGGAATGAATAGTTTTGGGGTATTCTAAAATTTAAGTGACGAAATAATCGATTTTTTTTTATGGTTTCTGCCTATTTTGTATTGTGGTGACACATGGAAATTCATAGAGGTAATCATGTATAAGGGGAAACTTTACTACGGGTTCATGTGTTTGTGGGCAATTCATAAAGGTAGGTATGTGCAATCAACCCAAAAAGTACGCATGAACTAAGTGTGCGTTGTGTGCATATGATGAAGCCAAAACCAGCCAAAGATAGAGGACAAATTTCCCGTCTAAATATATACACCTGTGAATATTATGAAATCGAACCAAGTTCTAATGTTTGGAAGGGCGTCCAACAAAAATACCTAACTAAACCAACTGCACTAATTTCAATAATCGTTCAACTGTCGTAAATCAAGACTCTTAAGATCGAAATAAAGCAAGTAAAGCAAATAAACATCTAAGGCGTCCTTCATGTGGATTTGGACGTTACCTCTCCGGTACCAATAGTTAAATCTGCAAATCCAAGAGCATCCTTGACTTGGACGTATAATTTCTGTTTCCTTGGGTTTGCCACAAGCATGTGAAAATCCTGCCAAGAATCACAGAAGAAAACCTCTTACCAACTTTCAACCCTTGAAGATGGTTCAAATCTCATAAAGTTTTACACAACACATGAAGCTGATAAGCCGATAAGCTTTACCTGATTCCAAATCGGCTCGCCGGGAGACCCAATAACAGTAGTTTGGCTGTTCTTTTTACTCCGTATACTTTGATCTCCCAAGTTCAGAATAACATATGGATCCGTTTTGCCTGAAACAAGCATGTATATTTTTCAGTTTTGACCAATTCAAGAAGAGGTATGATCTTGTTTTATGAAGCATAAACTTGAGAGTTTTGACAGAGAGAATTGTTACCAGAGAAGAGATAAGAAAGTTTTCGAGCATCCACAAGAGTAACCGATAATTCCCCTACAAAGTCCTTGTTCCCTTCTTGCATCTCTCCCGGTTTGAAGTCGTTTATAACGGGCCCCACAGCTCTCCCCTTTTGAAAATCTAAAAGGATTTTCTTTGGCCGTACAAAGAGTCGAGGCAAATCCTCGGTGAGAAGTTTTGTCAAAAACCTATATCAAGCCAATCCAAGGTTTGAGTTAACTTATGGATTAAACTAATTGAAGAGAATTATTCGATGCAAAAAATAATAGTAATTTGAACACTTACATTGACAGAACAGGAATTGCTGTTATATCCCAATGCATGAACGGAAGAAAAAAGAAAAGAAAAGGAAACATTAGTCAGTGGCTTTGAAGTTACCTAACTTATTTAGAAAATAATAACTAAATTACTATAAATGCTATCAACAATGTGCAATTTTACATGTGACTCAATTTACCAACATTGCAATGCAAGAAGCGCATAACATGTCGAATTCATTTAAATATGAACTCAACTCATGGAATCTCACATTTTGCTCAATTTAACATCATTGCAAGAAGTACATAACGTGTCAAAGACTTAAATTCGTTAGAGAAGAAAGTTCTGTATTTTTTTTTTTTTACTTTTTGTTTTTAAAAAATAAAATAAAATTTCACGGGTAAAATTACCATCTTGAAACAAAGTGATACAAACTGCAAGAAAAATACAAGTTCAAGGCGCTTTTTTTTAACATTATCAAAGAAGAAGGCTATAATTTGCAAGTCCAAGTTCATCAACTCAATAACTTTATTTTGGTTTAATACACTTCCCCACATGTAATCAGCTCCAAATGAATGCAAGTAATCAAAATAACCAGGCAAGGGCCATGAAGCTATACATACCCATCAAATTGAACAAGCGGAAAGGTGATAGCTCAAACTTGATCTTTGGAAGAGAGACAAAAGCCCATTGTACAGCTCCCACCCAAGGCGCAGATGGTATCAATCGCAATTTGACCCAAAGTTCTCCATCAATGTCAAAATCTCGAACACCAACTGGCACTTCAATCGGTATGATGCCAAATTTTAGTGACAGCCTTAACAGCATCCGAGCACCCCCAGTATACCGGATGCCTATTTGATACCTATGTGGGTTAGGATAAGCAGAATTCAGATATATTATATGCAAAGAACAATTCAGCACCCTTTGATCTCTTATTTTTTGATCTTTGCCGTATCAAATATGCAATGCCAGATCTGGTTACATTACTAATAACATTGAAACTATCGCTTATATATTAGAATTGTTCATACAAACACATTATTAGGAGAAGGCACAAATCAGTTATATGCAAAGAGCAATTCAGCACCTTCCCATTTATCCTATTTTGTGATATTTGTCTTATGACTTATCGAATATGTAAAGCAACATTGCAATTATAGCTTCAAGACTATAATTGTTTATGCAAACAAGTTATTAGGAGAGAGCACAAGACTTACTGCAAATCATTGATTCTTCGTGAAGTCCTGCGCTCCACATTTCGAACCGACAAGGGCTCGTCCCCAAGCGAGAACTGCTTAATTTCAACTCTCTCAACATAATCAGGCTTCTCCAAGTTATCTATAACTGGCTGAAGCAACCCAATGAGCCAATTCTCAATCCCACCTCTGTAAACCTTCCACAGCTTCCCCAACACCATGTTCACCCATTCCACTGATT
>JAYMSW010000519.1:0-21932 GCA_036897725.1 Erodium texanum | reverse complement strand
ATTTTTCGTTACTTTTGATTTCGTTAGGGGAGCGACATCAAAATTATCTATTTTTACGTTTTCTTTTCCCTATGATAGCGATTTTTCGTTACTTTGCTATTTCTAAAGGTAGCGTCCTCTCAATTGGAAAAGTTGAGAGCTAGACATTAAAAAGAGTGGGAAAACCTTACTTTTCGATTTTCCGGAGATCGGACGGCACACCCTACCTACTCCTTTCAGTCGAGTTCTTTCTTTCCTCTCCTAGAAAACTGAATATCTAAATATAGAAAATCTACTCACAGCCACCTCCCCAGCTCAAAGGGTTTCGCACTTGTGTGCTGGCGGTTCAAATATGGTAAAGATCGGTTGGTTGCGGATTGGGGGTCATAACCCTGAAGCTTTGTGACAGTAATAGAACTGAGAGTGTGCCCAAGCCCTATTTATGTTAGGCGGAAGAGCTCAAAATCACCTATGTGGAAAAGGTGGGCTTACGTTTAAGATGTTTCATGGGTCCTATTCATACACGGAGTATTGCAAGATCCTTTCTATTAGATTATTTGGTTATCTTTATTCTGGTTTAGCTATTGCCATACTGTTTTCTTTTTGCTCCTTGAAATTAGTCATGATGTATATCGGTTGGGATTGGATTGGTAGTATTCATCTGACATGTATTGGTAGCTAGGTTTATTCTCTTTGGTAGCAAATTGAAAGGTTACTACAAAAATAGTTTATCTATTAATCTAAATTCCTATAACATATTCGCTAAAGCTTACGATTGTTGCCCCCATTAAGTATAGGCCTACCCCCCTATCAAATATCTGTATTTCAAAGATTCGAATCTCAACCCCCTCGGTTTGCCAAGGCCCCTTGGACCTTCGGGCTTAGCAATCAATGCAATGCAATTATACCTACACCTTTATCCCTGGGTAAGGGTGATTCAAACCAAATATCTCAAATAATGAAGATCGCAATATTAACAGGTGGAGATTTCATGACTAGAAATAAGGAATAAAAGTTTCACTTCGAATAATTCTTCGTTTCACTACATTAAACGCATTGTAACCTGTATCCCTGCCCTACCCTCAATGGTTGTTTACTTTACGGGATCCTCTACATTCACAGTGATTTTCAATCCCTGTTCCAATAACCTAGTCCACCTTTCATGTGTACTAGCCTTAGCAAGAGGAGTTCACTGATTTCGTATAATTCAAGAGATGCTTTCGGCTAAAGTATGTTGTACGATCTTATACATGGTGTAGTATAGTGCAGACCTATGGAGCTTCTCTACAGCCTAAAGATACATCTAGCCTTATTATAAATCAATTGCCCCTAGTCATAGAAGGAAGATCCTTGAGTCTCGAAAGCCTCAACGAGCCAACCCCCCAAAAAAAGGAAAAATGGGGATAAATGGCTGAAACCTATTCCAATTCGTAGAGAGACTTGGTTATTTCATTCCTAACTCTCAATTTGGTCCTACTTCACTAGAGAAGATGGGCATTTGAAGATGAGTCGTGACTGCAGCTGGGATGCTTTGGTAAGCAAGCAGTTACGTAGTCTTACTAAAAAAGGGTGGAATCGGCATACCTAAAGTGCCAGGGAGCGAAGCCGGCACACTTACCGGCACACTTAGAGAGAAAGGGAGAGAAAGGTTTTTGGCTTGCAATAAAGCTAGGGTCCTGATCGAGCAACTAGTAGTCCTATCTATCCACCTCTCCAGACACAATATCTTGAGTACCTATGATGGTGACCACATCTGCTGGCATGTGATGTTTGGACATAAAATCGAGTCCTTGTAAATGGGCAGAGCCTGGTGCTCTTATTTTACGACGGTAGGGACGATTGCTTCCATTACTGACCAGAAAGACACCAAATTCTCCTTTAGGTGCTTCAACTGCGGTATAGGTAGAAGAAGCTGGTACGGAAAAACCTTCTGTATAAAGTTCGAAATGGTGAATCAAGGATTCCATGGATAGTTTCATTCGACATCGTGATGGAGGACATAGCTTGCGATCATCGGCTTTGATCATGCCACTAGGCATTTGATTAAGACATTGCACAATGATCCGAAGACTTTGTCGCATCTCTTCAATACGGATACAGTAACGATCATAGCAATCTCCTCTGGTACCTACTGGTACGTCAAAATCCAATTGGTCGTAAACATCGTAAGGTGCTGCTCTTCGCAAATCCCAGCATACCCCTGAACCTCTTAACATTACACCACTGAATCCCCAATCCTTTGCTTGCTGTGCAGTGACAGTACCAATATCCACCAATCGTTGTTTCCAGATACGGTTTCCGGTTAACATTTCTTCTAATTCGTCGATACGAGAAGCAAATTGTTGTGTGAAGGAATCAATATCTCGACATAATCCAAGGGGGAGATCTTGTGCCACTCCACCTGGTCGTATGAAACTGGCATGCATCCTGGCTCCCGAGACTCTTTCATAGAATTCCAACAATTTCTCCCGCTCCTCAAAAGCCCACAGGAACGGAGTTGATGCTCCCACATCCATAGCATGAGTAGTTAAAGCAAGTAAATGATTTAAAATGCGAGTTATTTCACAAAATAATACTCGTATATATTGAGCTCGTAATGGTACCTCGCAATTCAAAAGTCTCTCTACGGCTAAGGAATGAGCGTGTTCTTGGGCCATCGTAGAAACATAGATAGGGTCAAGGACGGAACGAAGAACGAAACTTTACGACAGCTTTTTCGTATACGTTCACTTGCATCACATACACAAGTGCTCTCTAAACCGTGCAATAAGGTCACCCATAACACGGCTCTCCCACTCGAGTTGCCTTAGCCCCAATTGTTGAATATTGGGCTATTCAATAATATTGGTAAGGTAAGAACTAGTATTGAAAGCTGGTCTTAAGGGAGGTTGACCTTTAGTCAATAGGAACCCTACTTCCCTCTTTGCGACCTCATCACTTCAATTCAAGCGCAAGCCTCCTTCTGAGTCCTATATATGGGATGAAAGCGGAGCGCACCTTTGTTCAGTAGGGCCTTTGATAGTGACTTCTTTCGAGGGCCCTATATACATACGGGGCAACTTCAATCTAGGAAGCGAAAGGAAAGAGGGTCGCCTTTGGAAGCTTTCGCTGGTAACCAAAGCCTATCGTTCCCGCAAGCACTTTGGTACTTTGCTTATAGCTTTTTTAGGTTTTGCAATACAATAGAATCGCTTTAACGACCCCCTGCAGAAATGACTGGATCAGTTGGGGACTGGGTTCTATTTTCGGGCGGGAGATGAAGGCCATAAGAGAATATTTCCCTCCCAGAAGAGAGGAAAAAGGTGCTGTCATCTATCTCGACCAGTTTCCCGAGGGAAATCCAGACCGCTTCCTTCGCATCCATAATGCTGCGCACGCTCCCTAACATAATGGGTCTCTCAGCTACTCCTATTCCAACCCAAGCCAACTACTAGCGACATAAGTAAGATAGGTTCCTAGCAACTACTCAATCGGTTTGCACCTCCGCCAAATAATAATAGGGCCGGCAACTTTCAAACAAACCTCAACTACTTTATTTATAGCCGTCTTGCAACCCAGGACTCCTTCGCATACCCCCTCCAAAAAAAAGACCCCCCAGCTCCTTATTCTCGCTAAGGTCGAGCATTTTACGAACCTCACCCTAATAATGAGTAGGTCAGCCATTCCTTTCGACAACAAAGAAGTCATCATCCTTGACGATTTCCCATTCCTTCCCCTACTCCCCTACGAATTGAAAGGTTAGGCTCCCGCCCATAAGACAATGTTGTGAAGTGAAGTAAGTGTGCGACTCCGTATGAGGACCTCCTTTCCTTCTACCCACTCTCTGTTCACACGGTTCTCAAAGCTTCCGGCGCGAAGCCCGGCACGGCAATAGGGCAGGAGGTACCACGAGCCCTCTGTCCCACACATCTATCCAGAAGGAAGTGTAGTTCACCGGTTCCACCGAATGCTCCTTTCTCTCGGCAAAGATCGTGTGAGTGTGCAGTTATGCTTCGGATGCTTCGCCATAGAATAGATCGACCCAGTTCCCCTTCTTTTCCGGTGCACTCGCTTTATATCTCCGACACACAAGGAAGGACGCGGTGGGAAGGAGCCCTAGCCTCTGTCCGGCCGGTCATTCCGCTGGCATCTTGCATTCACGCCTCCCTTTGACTGCCACTCGGGGATGTAGTTGTAGATAGGTTAGTCTTAGTGGGTCCTTGGCTCCACCTCTTATCTCCTTCTACGACATGCTGTTGTCGTCGCCATATTCCATATGTCACTTAGTCATCTCTGCCTTGCTGCGGGTCAAGCACCTCCGAAAGCGCCGGGAGGACTTCATTCAGTGACTTCGCGATCGCCCTCTAAACGATCAAAATAAGGTAAAGCTTGAAGATAGGTTTTGTACTCTAAACATTTCTCAGTCCCTCTAGTCGGGTGGGCGCCGGCCGGTCTTTCGACCAGATCCCCCTAAAAACCGTACGTGCGGGTCTCCCCGCATGCGGCTCACGCCATTCCTTTTCCATTATATATAGGTGGCCCAGCCCAGCATTCATTCGCAAATCCTGTAGTGAAATTGAGACTCCCAAACTTCCAACTATAGGGACCTCGGAAGCGAAGCTAATTCGCGTGTAGGCAGCCAGCCAATCTCCTAGCTGGCGTACCCTTGACTCTATCTATTCATTGAATTAGCTTTCAACCTTTTTTTATATAGGCCTAACCTAAAAATGAGTAGGGGAGTAGGGCCCTCTTTTTCTTCTCTTTACTCCCTCACTACTATCAACTAGCCTTCTCACATTCTAATAGGGATAGGGGAAAAGCCTTCCATTTCCATCAAATGACCCGGCCTCCCCTGGCTCTTCCACCGTCCGGGCTCCCCTTCCTCCCTATGCTATGCTCCCCCGACGCAGGCCTACCACGCTTCGCGCCTGCGGCGTTTTCGCCAGACGGTCTTTGCCAGTAGTGCCATCCTCCCCGCTGGCTGTATGGGCGGGTTGTCCCTTTTTCTAAGTCACTTCCGTCATTTACCAAAAAGGGCTGCTGCTGCCTTCCGTTAGGCCCTTCTGTTAGGCTTTAGAGGGGATTAGAGGCAACTTTTCTTTGTGAGACAGCAGGCGGGTTACACGTTCCACTGTGCCGAGATGTGAGGTGCAGGTGGTGATGATCACCCCGGGGTATGCGCTAGCGCCCTTGACAGGCACTCCAGGACCCGCCAACGCTCATGAAAACCCGGGTCAAAAACGGCACCCTAAGGCCTCCTTTTAAAGTAAGGGCCTTCTAAATAGGTGTGGATAACGAGGCCACCTTCACAACCTTCTCCCTTCTGTCCCTATGTTTAAGGTAGGGCAGTTCGCTTGAGTTGCTCACAAGTTTGTTTGAAAGTTGCCGGCCCTTAGCATTTTTATATTATGTTGGGGCTCATGACACGCTACGGAACCTCCGAAGATTACGCGTTGGGCCGGGGGGGACCAAGCAGGGCATAGCTAGCGGCATAGGAGCCGACTCGGCGTCAGCGGCTTCGTGCCGCACTGGAGTAATCCAATATGTGGTTCCGCACGTTCCACCACTTCTCCATTCATTTCCAATACTGATCGTAAAACACCATGAGCAGCAGGATGTTGAGGTCCGAAATTCGAAGTGAAATTTTTGATTTGCCTGTTCCTAGTCGTCATGGGAAAGAAAGGGTCCGAAGGAGATAAATATATGATTCCCTGAGAGCTTGTCCAGTACTACCAGTACCGGAAATGCATCTCCTTGCGTGCGAGAGACTGATATGCAGCCCTTATTCCCAGCTTTGTTTAGCCTTTTATAGGGATAGGTGAGCGAGAGTTTGCTCTTTCTACTTTTACTTGAAATCCTATTCATCCTCTATACTGCTACTGCTATAACCAGGAGCAGGGCCCTTCTTTAATATGGGCAAGATTACTGTCAAAGGCTGAGAGACCCATTATGTTAGAGAAAATCCTTTTTTTATATGGGGGTCGCTTAAACGAAATGTTCGGAGCAGTCGTGTGAGCGACTCCCACTCCCATAAAAAGTTGACTCATAGCTTGGTGGCTCTTTGGTTGTAGGCGGATGAATCCAGTTCCTTTAAGCCTGTGATTTTTATCTGAGAAATGTTGATGTTGATTACAGGCTTAGAGTACTCTCAGTTAGTAGCTCTAAGCCCAAGGGTTTTTAGGATAGATATGCTTGCTCCTGTTGAGAAGGCCCTTGTCCAGTAACCATTCTGAATGGGCGTAATTATCTAGTTGAAATAATTGACTTGTCTTAGCTCAAAAGCAGAGGTCAAGTACGGAACCTTCAACAACAAAGCACATGAATTCGAGCAAGTCCCCTATATATAATGGAATGAACTCTTTACCACTTTACCATTTGATCTTTTCTTATTCAATCAGAATACGAATAAGATAAGAAAGGCCATCATCAAGGCAAACAATGCGATTGCTTCGGTTAAAGCGAATCCTAAGATAGCATAACCAAACAATTGTTTAGCCAATGATGGATTCCTGGCCACGGAATGAATTAATGAACTAAAAACGTTTCCAATACCGATAGCCGCTCCCGCTAAAGCAATAGTAGCCGCTCCCGCACCTAACAGTTTTGCGCCTTCCAACATGAGAAAAATAGGAGTGAAAATGCAACGTACGCTAAAAAACAAGGTCTTTCTGAGGGCAAGCAAGAAAGGGTCCGCTTTTGATTGCTATTATTAGTAAGCCCCTCCCTATTGCCGACGTCACGGATTCGATGCCTTTCCGCCACGACCACGTTAGGGTCGAAGCCAGCATGACAAAGTGCTGCCTCTACCCGGATCTCGACTTTCAATTGCGCGTCCAGCCGATCGATCCATAAAACGGACATTCCCCTCCCAATCGTTATGCCCTAAAAAATAGGGCGTAAGCCGATACTGCAGCAATAAAAAAATAGAAAGTAGCCTCTTTTAATGAAGAAGGGCTTCTTCTATGAGAGGGTTGGCTAATGTTGGAATATAGGGTGGAGCGGGTACTTGTGGTAAGTTTGGGAAGGGGTCCCATCTTATTAGAAGGTGGGAGTTCCGGGACTTCTTCTCAAACAAATAGCCTCCAAAGCTCCTTACTAGTGAAAGGAATTCGACCATTCCCATTCTACCCTCGCAATAGGCAATCGTCGGGGTTCCATGAACTAAGAGTCTCATACATAAAAGTAGAGATCTGATTTAAACGACCAGGTACAGCATCGCATTTGACACCTAACGAAGGCACAGTCCAACTATGAAGTACATCTGCTGAGGTAACTATTTCAGATATATTCCTTTTTTCTGGTAGAACTTATTGAAATGGAGTGTTCAGACCCAAAAAAGGGTCCTCCTTCAACAACTCTTCAGCTCCAATATAGTCTAGGCCCTACTTCAACAACTCTTCAGCTATTTGTTTTAAGAATTGATCTAATTCTGTCTTTGTTTGGTTAGTTAATCCACCTTTGTCTAAGAGAGATTGTAGTAATTCTGGTTTGATAGAATTTAGAATGTCTCTCTCATATTGAGCAATTCTGTCTAGTGGCATTCGATCACAGAATCCATTTACAGCAGCATAAATGACTAGAATTTGTTTTTCAATTGGAAGTGGTGCATATTGTGGTTGCTTCAGTACTTCTGTAAGCCTTGCACCTCTATTAAGTAATGCCTGAGTGGCAGCATCAAGGTCTGAGCCAAATTGAGCAAAGGCGGCAACTTCTCGATATTGTGCCAATTCCAGTTTTAAACTCCCGCAAACTTGTTTCATAGCTTTCAACTGAGCGGCAGACCCGACGCGACTGACAGATAAGCCGACGTTAATAGCAGGTCTAATTCCTCGATAAAAGAGCTCTGTTTCCAAACAGATTTGTCCATCAGTAATGGAGATTACATTTGTCGGAATATAGGCGGATACGTCTCCCGCTTGTGTTTCAATGACGGGTAAGGCGGTCAAGCTACCTGCACCTGTCTGGTCCGATCGTTTAGCCGCTCTTTCTAATAGACGTGAATGTAAATAGAAAACATCGCCTGGGAAAGCCTCACGGCCTGGTGGTCGGCGTAACAATAATGACATTTGTCGATATGCCACCGCCTGTTTACTAAGATCATCATATATGATTAATGCGTGCATTCCATTATCTCGGAAATATTCCCCCATAGCACAGCCAGAATATGGGGCCAGAAATTGCAGAGGAGCAGGATCCGAAGCGGTGGCTGCTACAAGAATGGAATATTCCAAAGCATCCGCTTCTGAAAGAATTTGAACTAATTGTGCGACAGTTGAGCGTTTTTGTCCAATCGCTACATAGACACAATACAATGTCTCACTCTCAGAGGTGGCCCTTTCGTTCATTTCCTTTTGGTTTAATATGGTATCGATAGCAATTGCAGTTTTTCCAGTTTGTCGGTCCCCGATTATAAGTTCTCGTTGACCACGACCTATAGGAACCAGGCTATCTACCGCTTTTAAGCCTGTTTGCATAGGCTCGTGCACAGATTTACGTTCAATAATACCAGGGGCTTTCACTTCGACACGTCTTCGCTCGTGATCGTTTAGAGCTCCTTTTCCATCAATAGGTAGTCCCAAGGCGTCGACCACACGACCTAGCATAGCCTTTCCCGCAGGAACATCGACAATAGATCCAGTGCGCTTGACAAGATCTCCTTCTTTTATTTCTGTATCACTACCAAAGACAACAATCCCTACATTTTCATTCTCAAGATTCAAGGCTATTCCTTTCACACCGCTGGCAAATTCAACCATTTCCCCAGCTTGAATCTCGTTCAATCCATAAACACGTGCAATACCATCACCAACTGATAGCACTCGGCCGATCTCATCCACTTGAATCTGAGTGTCAAAGTCGGTAATTCGATCCTCTAGTAGAGTCGTTAGTTCTGCAGCTCTTGGAGAGAATTCCATAAGTAGATTTGACTTTTTCTTTCTAAGGGAGAAATGCCACTATAGAAAAAAGAAAATGAAGATATCTATTTCTTTCTTCGTTTCTTTATTTGGATTTGGGTCAATTCGAACCCTAACCTAAAAGGAATTCATATCAATACTTAGGTTTTCGACTCTTGAAAGCAAAAAGACATCCGTCCCCTATCGCTGAACGCCTCCTAGAGTAGTCTTTCCCAACTAGAGATAGGGCCGATTTCTGTCAGCTCGATCTTTCGAAGGTACCAAATTAGCCGAAAAGACCAGGCGATTATGTCCGTCTCCACAAGAATTCTTGAATCTTCCGGGATCTTTCCAATGGCCGGCCCCGCTACTGGATCTAGAGACATCGAACTGGAGGAAAGGCTGAAGGCAGAAAAGAAGAAGGAACTACTATAGGCTAGAAGCCAACTATTACAGGCTCTTCGCCCTAGTGTAGATCGAACTTCTATAGAAGCGATGCGATTTTGAATGGAGATTTTTGAGTCATTCGATGCCTCCCCCTTCTAAATAAAGACCCCGTATCATTGTTAGGCGAAGGAAAAAAGCCTGAATCCAAAGAATCAACCAACTCATTTAGCGGGGGCAGGATTTGAACCTACGTTTTGAGATCATGAGCCTCACGAGTTGACCTCCTACTCCACCCCGCGATCTCAATCGCACAAGAAAGAAACTAGACAGCCCTAGCTATGTTAGTGCCGGCCCACCCATAATAAATAGTGAAAGGCCTAACGGCAATAGGAGGGATGAATGATTCGATTCTTATTTACGTAATTTCAAACTTCGATTTTCCTACTTTACTCTTCTTCAAGAGAGGTGGTTTAGTTGGTTGTTGACCAATAGGAACATTCCAATCATTACAGATAAAGAATAGATCTTTTTGCTTTATTTATTGCATCTTCGTCTTGGTTCTGCAAGACCCTTTAAAGAGGGATAGGCTCACTCAACTGGCGCTCTTTCCACAACTAGAAGATGGGGAAGAAGAACAACAAACAAGAATGTGACCCTCTATCTATGGTCATTCTTCTGAACTTGTGAATGCTTCAAACTACAAATGTCAAAGGTACGAGATTGCTCCTGATGGCAAATACGGCGTGCATGCTCCCCTTCAAGAGAGGTGGTATAGAAAAGTGGTATAGAACGGATGTGAAGCTTCTGAATACCATCGATGCAATTGTAAGTTCACCTTCCTTTGCAATTGCAAGGCTGTCAGGGAAAGCTGGAGAATGGAAGGGGCACGCACATATGGCTCACTTTTGATTGAGCATTTCTGTATAGTAGTTTCTTGTTACTGCTGTAAATGACAGTCGGTCTATCTGACGCAGCGAATACATGTCTTTCTTGGATGAGAAAGTACGGAGTTATATATAGTATAGATAGTATAGGCTGAGTGATCAACAGAAACCTTTTTACTTTCCGTCACCGCTATTCACGTTCAACAAAAAGTGCAGGACATGCCTATCTCCAAGAGCACATAACAAGTGAGATATCCCTTCAAATGCACACAGGAGAACAGAACGAGGAATAATGTCTCCCCCTAAATGCTCCTTTGTGATTAGGTTCAAGCGCTTTACTAATAAGAAAGGAGGTCAAATAAATATCCTGACACAACTATAACTAGTTGTCCACATTCCAACAGCTCCCAGTTTACTATAGTTACTATAGTGTGGATTTGAACCTATGGGCTTTCTGTCAAGGCATGAGATTTCGTACTCCACTCCCCTAACATAATGGGTCTCAAATAAGGGGCATGTTTTACTTGTGTCAATTTCCCATCACCAATTTCTAAGTAAACTAAATTACCACCACCAGTCGCTAGAAGAACCTGAGTAGCATTTGCAGTGGCCACATTACATTGATTGACAGATGGAGCATGCCATTCATCTCGAAGTGAAGTTCAGCCCTACCCTATATAAAGTCTCTAGACATAGAGCTGACAAGTCTTACAGAGCTCGAAGTGATTTGTACAAGTTTAGTGTATACAGCATAATATAATGACAGAACAAAGTTTGCACTTCTGAACAGAAAGCCTTTTTCTCAGTTTCTTGTTTCTTACAACTCCTACTCTTACCTTGACTGTTAAGGAAAGCAATAAATCCCTATCTTTCTATCTTTCTAGCTTTTTAGGTTAGGTAGGGTCCTGTCCTTATTGAGTCATATCTCCCTCTTCGTTTTACTCGAGCAATAAATTACCTATAATATAAGTGGAGCCCCGCTCTAAAAAAAAGGCCTCATCAGATGACTTGCTCTTGCAAAGTTTTTATTCTTGAACTCTTTCGAATATTGTACTTCCTTCCACCCTCCTCTTTAGTGCCGGGCTTCCATTCGATTGGGCCTTTTCATAGTCGATCCCTAACTAAATATATGGGTGGAATCCCCCTAAAAAAGAATAGGGCGATCTTGTGCACTCAACAATCATAGGAATAGAAGACAAAATAGACTTTCCCTTTAATAGATAGGGTAAGCTCCCTGTACAAGCCAAGCAGAGGTAGGATTACTCGCAACAAGCAGACCCCGGCACAATTGTTGGGGATGTGCAATGCAACAGATTCCAAAGAGAGAAAGTAGTCTTGACGTTACCCCGCTTGCTTGCCAGTAGACGTTACGGGTAGTGAGTCTTCTTCAACTAGCTCTGGGAGCCTTACCAATCTCTAAGAGAGCGTTTTCCGGATACGTTAAGGAGTTGGATCAGCAGGTCGAACAAGTAAAGGGCGAGTAGAATCAGTGAATTTATTTGGATAAGTTTATCTCGTTTTTCCATCCGCACCTTTGTTCAGTAGGGGGTCAACCAAACGCTATCCATTCTAGCCAGTCTCCTTTGGTCTTTAGGGCTTCAGGCTCTCAAGTCGGGAAATCCAATTCGAAAGACCTCTGAAACGGCATTCATGGTTTTGTTTTGGCCAATTCCCAATAGCACTGAAAATGTCCTTTTGAAACGGATTCCGCCCTTCCCCTCTCACCGCGCTGATCCGGTCTTGCGCCCGTCTCCAGTTCCCCTTTCGCCCTCTCCACCACCACCTCCTTTAATAGATAGGGAGTGCAGGTCTTCTTCCAGTGTCTCGCATTCCGTTCTTTCCCCTCGCCCCATATCTGGCAAACTTCAACTAGCAGACATCTTCACCAAAGCCCACCTCTAAATGCGTGATCGTCTCCTTTTTTTTGATAGGAGTAGTTATTGGGCAAGTTGGGCATTTCCACTATTCATGCTCCAACTTGAGGTACGACTAAAAGGAGAGGGATTTTCTTTGTACATTATATTTCTGGACATTGTAGTTCTGTTAATGATTGTCCGATTCACGTTGCGATATTTCAAGTTCTCCTTCGATTAAGGTGGGCAGTACACCCCTAGTTACATTACCTAATTATTTCCTTAACATTCAGTTATACGCTTTGATTTCTTCTTATACGTTTGCAGGGATCACTTACTCTACCTTGTCAGTGATAGGATTCTTAGGTTAAGCTGGAATAGATATCGAACCATCTGCATGGCTTCAAGGAATGCTACGGAGCTCTCGGGATTTCAATTGTGATACAGTTAAGTACTTGAGCAGAAAGTGAAAAGAGGCCTTAGGGATGAAACTCATACTTTTAATGAGTATCGCGTTTTAAGCAACGATCCTGCCAATGTTATTAGTTTTCTTTTTAGTCCTGATCTATAGGTTTACCCGTTCATGAGTAAATGTACATTCTTACGGTTAGGCTAGTGTATGCGCTGTTGTACCTTTGTTTGAGAGTTCCAGGTTATCCTTATCTTATAGAGCGCGATATGAGAATCTACCTGGAGGCAAATCCAGAAGGATCCGCAAGAGAAGAGGTTTGTAACTGGTAGCTCTTTTGTAGCAAAAGCAGAGTTTCCTTAAAGAAAGTTTCAGATTTCTATTTCGGAAAGCACAGTCAAATGGATTGACATGAGTTCTCCTATTGAAGATTGGCCCTCTGACTAAGTAGTGATTATGGCTTAATCCATGTGGATTCGTATCGATCTAAAAGGGGCTAAGACCACTGAAGCTTTGGGACATCCTCCCTGGAATCCGCGACCTAATGATAAAGGGGAAACTCTGGTGTGAGATTGTACTTGAAACTTCCGGGGAAGAGGAAGATGGTTAACGAGGCCTAAGCTATGACTCTTCTTTGAAATAGGAAGTCCTGCTTTGATTAAAAAGTCAAAGGGCTTACATGAGCCCCCGATTGGACTTGATCAATTCCCTAAACAAGTTATAATCTGCTTTTCAAAATTTCTAAATCAGGGTTTGATTACAGGTAAGCTTTCATAGTAGAGGATGCATGCAAGAAGTTCCACTCTACTTCTCGAGGTCAAAGTTTGAAGCTAAAAGCCATAATACTCTGTAGATAAGCCTGAGAATTTAGGGTAGTAAATCAGAATAGAATAACGATAAGCATAATATCACCTTCACTAGTAAGGCGAGGAAAGAAAATAGTCTACTATCTACGCGAGGTATCTGACGTCATTCTTTCATGTGTGAGATCTATAGCTCTAGCTTTACCCGTTACTAGCTAGAGGTAAACTATTGGGAAACTCTATGTGGTAATAGAAATCTCTATATGTACGAAAGGCTATATTAGTATGAAATGCTATATCTGTGCCTCTGCAATCCATATTCACCCGAAAGTCCAAGATGTCCTTTTGACATTCCTCAATGAGTCATCGCCCGATTCTCTACTGCCCCTAACCTGTAAAGCCTAATACATACCACCACTTCAAACATTCTTTTAACTTTAATTACGGCTAGTCTTTTCTCAGTCTATTCTATTTCAAATAATGAGGCTTCATATCTGGGACCTTAAACATTGTAAAAAGCTATTCCTTACTACACCACACACCAGATTTTTCCACTAATCATTTTAAGATTTATCTATATTGGGGACTTCGCACCTTAAGTCAAATTCTCTTCCGTTATTGGTATCGCGGTTTAGTTGTATTGTCAGATCCTATGGGGCAAGGACAATCGTTCCACCATCGTTACGACTTTCACTTTGTACGGGTACAATCCCTCATTATGCTTTAATTCACATTTCTAGGATTTTGACCGCACTTAGAATTCTTAACCTTTATTTACCTGGGAGTTTTAGTTCTATTGAGGAGTTTAGAGATCAACCGCATGGCGAGCTTTCCGGATGATTGTACATTTTGTGTAAGTTAGGTTTATGGTATAGATATTCTTTAACTCTAAGTCATCGTTGAGTTCGAGTTAGAGTCCAGATTGGTTTCTAGTTCACTTCACTTTAATATCAGCCTCGATGTATTAGAGCATAGCGTTAATCGGGAACATCTCAACCGGAAATTTGTTACTCATTGCATTCGTTATAGTAGATTCTTCGCCCTCCTATCCTCGTAACTAAGTACTTCGGACCTGATCCATTCACAACTCCAAACCACGTGACTTTATCACATGCGAATCCATTATAATGGTTGTGCATAGCTCCATATTCTTGCTCTCGTTTTGTAATTAAAGAGTTTATTTGAGGGCCAAAGGGAACCTTGAAACATTGCAATGAAAATGATGTTGTACGGGCCTCCCTACATACGAATATTACAATCCAATCCAAATTGATGAAGTGACCCTTATTGGATCTAGATTGGGGTATAGGGGTAAAATTGAGAAGCTGAATCTGATGGAGGGGTGTCCGCACTCCAGATAATAAGTATAATGGAAGACTTAACCACTCTTTTAGAATAGTTCAGGGAGTACAATTTGTTATACGTCAAAATCTAAATTTCATTCCATTCAATACCAAATCGGAAAACAAATCTGGGTCTCTCGCCAACACACCCTCAGGACCTTACTCCGTATCATCTTCTTTTATGGTGGCTTCATGGGGATGGGGAAATAGGGATGAAGTTCGATGCTGTTCCGCCGTTCACGATTAGGTGACGAAGGAACTGAATTCACGATTTAAATGAGGGATGAAGATAATGAGGTAGGAATGAACTCAGTTGGAGGATACGAATAGTAATGAGGATACAATTTTCTAGTTTTGAGTTTTGTCTTTACAATTTAATGGTAGAAGTGAAGAGCCTACGAGCTTCCCCGGTATTCTATCGATTTGGTTATACTCATTTCATACTTTTGGGTTTCTATGTATGCCCTTTTCTCTCTTTTCGTCTACTTTTCTCTGCATCTCCCCTTCGCGTTGGTTTTTCTTTGCTAAACATGGAGGTAGGTCCGCACTCCAACTCTATTTCTACAAGTTCCCTGGGTTACCCTCATTTACAATAGCAATTACAAGGCCCCCTGTATACCGTTCATTGCAAGATTTCAAGTCCACCTTACTATAATAGGGAGGCCCATCTAAAGAAAGCCTAAAATGAAAAACGAAAACGATGGGAAGTACAGAAGGTGCTGTCTGCACATCATCATGCCACCTGGTTAGCAGTAAATTGAGGTTCGAATGTATGAGTAACGAAGAGATTAGGGAGAAGGATTAGTAACTCATCTTGGAGATCTGCATGCATGAGTATGAAAAAATGATTATGGGGTCATAAGGAAGGAATAGGTCTATCCTGAGCTCCATCTCTTCCCTTTGCAATGAAATAAGGCAAACGAAAGAAAAGAAAGAAGAGTACGAATAGGGGATACACTCAGCGCAATATCGCTAATTCATGTACGAATCTGGGTATTTAGCGAATCCAATAAATACTAATAGTAGCATCGTTTGGCTTCCGAAATGAATTTCTAGATTAGTAGCTTTAACGTAAAATGTTGAGTAATTCAATTCGACGAATCTGCTGCATATGATGAATCAGAATCATAATAAGAATGGTTCCGAATCTCACACAAATTTCAAGACAAAAATACAAATCGAAATACACAAGGATAGATTATATAGAATAGAATCGAGTTGAGCTCGCTCCTAGAGAAGCGCTCAATCTTCTATCGCCCCAATGCAAATATACGTGGATTTCACTTATACGCAGTAAACAATGGGGTGTCGCATAGATTTCTAACGAAACAAAAAGTGTTCCAAAGGAGATAAAGGAAGACTAATTAGTAATATTGAGTATCTTTTGTAATTCATCTATCATTTTCTTAAGTAATAAACCGTTTTCTAAAGTAATATGACAACACAATACTAATATTTCTATCTCTTGCCCCATTAAACGATTTGCAGAAATCGGAAGCTTCATTATAATTTGATTTCTCTTTATTCTTTCCTCACAGCTCCATTGAGGCCTTTGCCTATCTTCCCCCCTGTTAATTACCCTAAAAGTCAAGATAAGAAGAAACGTGATTGCAAACATCGGAGAGAGAAATGAATCTTTGATTTGAATTCACGAGGTTGGAGGCGAGCTCTAAACTAGAAGCTAATTACAGGGCATGTATAGAGATTTGTAAATAGGCTATCTAGTGTTATCAAACCTTGATCCGAGCTATCCCATTTGGCTAGCGTTGGCCTAGTCTGGTAGCTTTTCGCCACATTCAATCAAGTATCCGTAAGAATGGTAAAGATCCGAGAGTCGTAAATGGAAACTCCAAAATAGAGAATCAAAAGGTATAAGATCAAATAGAAAGATAAATCAAAACTAATTTAAGATCGGGATATCCCTGTAATCCAGTAATTTCTATTTTCTTTTTTGCTGTCTTATCATCTCTATACATTTCTCTACTATGT
The DNA here is from genome assembly GCA_036897725.1 of Erodium texanum. Taxonomy (NCBI): domain Eukaryota; kingdom Viridiplantae; phylum Streptophyta; class Magnoliopsida; order Geraniales; family Geraniaceae; genus Erodium; species Erodium texanum. Next base: position 5,412 of record JAYMSW010000519.1, on the reverse strand, counting down.
AGGTAGATTAAACACAGAAGCAGATTTCGAGGGGATTGAAATCGCAAGCTCTGAATTCACGAGCCTTATTCAATACCCCACTCATATGGGCGATCCAACATGATTTTCGACACTTGAAACCTAGGTTCATGCAGGTGAAGAAGGAGGGGGGAGAATTAGCGGTATCGGTAGATGCATGTTCGGGAGGAATTCATAAAAATAGACGTCTGAAGAATAAGACGAAGTAACCTACCATTAAAGGAGGCCATACTGTTACGATTACGGTTATGAAAGGTCATAAGATGAGCCGAGTTCAAAGCAAAATACACGACATGAGATTCTCAAGATGTGGGGATGCAGGAGGATATGAATCTACAGGTGTAGGTGCATAAGAATGAGGGGAAGAATAACCTGAGGGCCCAGAATCATAATGTGCAGGTCATGTTACGATCCCAAGAATAACATGTCTGGGTCATCACCACTTCTATACTAAAAGTGTGAAGTGTACAAGCAGTGAATGTCAACTGTAAGGGCCTCATATTCTCTATTTGAAACTAATCTCGCTCAGCATTGATCTTGTTGTATCGGTGGCTTGTCTTACCAATCTCTTCGTATTGGCACAACTCCCTCAACTAATGGGTGCAGTGCAATGGTTTGATCCCAAACGCATCAGTCCAAGAGGATAACGGGCCTCTAAATACTATCCTTTGTACGGTACCATGCAGGAGAGCATGATCTAAGTTTCCGGCATACCTCGTCACGACCTTTTAAAGTAAGGGCATCTCCCATTAGGTGAGATATAGATTATAAAGTTTGAAATGTTTGAGTTCGATATGTGGAGTTCTACATGATTTCTATCTCTTTCTGCACTTTCCATTGTCTTCTTGGTCCTCTTTCACATTCGCATTCGCATTCGGTTCTAATTCTAATCGTGTTCTTGATCATGTGTAAGACTCAACATTTATCTGGTTATCTTTTGTATTATAGATTCTGTTTTGTGTCTTCTCTTCGGGGTAATGATGCCACCATGAACCTTCCGGTGTGACTTGAGTTGTCATCTCACGAAGTGTTCCTCTTCTCCATCTTTGGATAACTTTAGCATACGCAAGAACATGGAGTTGTGTAGGGACTATTCGGCCCTTTACTTTACCTTGCTGCAACCTCTTGGGATTAGAATCCACCTGATTAGGAGATCAATAATGAATCCCCCTCTTACTGTGTTTGATACAATACACAATACTTGCTTTCCAAATACATCAAGAAATTTTTCTACCCGCAGAGAAGATTAGTAGCCAAGAATGCCCCGAAGTGAAAGTTGAATATCGAGGTTGATCTTTGGTCTTGGTTTGAACATGCTATCCCCCCCCAGTGAAAAAACAACGCATTACAATCCCAACCAATGATAAGATGTCGTCTTACCCCGTATACATAGGAATGGCAGGCATGAAAGTGGATTGGTGGCCGAGAGTGATCCCATCTTTCTCATTCAAAGATTCAGTCGCATGGTGACGAAAGAGTCAAAGCAAAGGTTTAAAAACGTGTCAGCAAACAAACCCCGAAGTACTTGAACATTATACAACAAAAATCTGCTCCTACTGTTAAGATGTAAGATGCCCTTACTTTAAAAGGTCGGAATACCACAATCTAGTATGCGGGTAATACCTTTCTTTTGAACTCAATACAATGCAATGAAAGGTCCTCTCAATGATCTGGGGACTATAGAATTGGATTGGATAAATCTCTCCATAACCTGTAGTCTGGAGATCTATACCGGTAACATACGACCTTCTATCGTCAATCGATTGTATTGAGGAGTCCATTCCAAGGTAGAAAGTCCGAAAAATCTATTTCTTCTAATCCCGTCAAATAAAGTATGACCGTAACAGCAAATTCTTTGAATCTAACAAAAACGAAATGTGGATCTGATTCGAATAGTACACATTACGACACAATATGAGAGGTTAGAGACCAACCCTTTTTTAGTAAGGGCATCATGGCCCAAACTCTTGACTCCGAATCTGATTAGAACCCAGAATGAAACCAGCTCAAGTAAACCAAAAAGTGTTGAGTGGGGTAGAGTTGATATGTAAAGCATTAATTTGAAATGGCCCTCTATGCCCGCAGCTTTAAAAGGGTGATGGTAGGATTTGCAATCCAACGAGAGAGAAAGATTAAGGCTGCAAATACTACAGCAAGTTTGAATCAAATCTTAACTAGCTAAGCCATCACGATCCAATGGATAGGCCTCGCCATGGCTAACACGAAATTCCAGAGTCAACACCTAGAGCCTCCATAATCTGCCCTTGAATCAATAGGTATTTCAATTAGTGGTTGCAGTACTCACTTTTGCCAACCGCTGTTTCAGGTGCAAACCGTGTCAACTTTTAGCAGCTTTAATGTTAATTAAGTTCAGCTGATTCTTCTCAAATTGGTTACAATCTATTTCAAATACATACAAACTTACTAATGCTAAGTGTGCCATATAGAGAACTTCTATGATTTCGAAGAAGTTGCAATACCAACACTTGTACTCAACTTCGCTGATACCGAGTGTTCCAACTCAGTCGTATCATTGCATTGATATTGGTCCATCTTCCTTTTTTTGAAGACCCAAAGTAGATAAATGGATAACTTTCAAGATTCTTTTATGGTTATCTTGAATGCTGGTTTGGTAGGGTTGATTCGATCTTCTGCTTTCTAACCTATATCGCTGTTCAATTATCTATTAGATCTTGACAGAATATTGCTCAAAGGGGCCCTAAGTGAAAAACTTATCTTTGGCTTTGACTTACAAATTACTATTCTACCCCGAAAATCTAACCACCTAAAGTTAGAAGCCGAATGAGATGGTACCTCTGACCTGAAATCTGTAGTGCGATTTGCGCAACTAAACGATCCATTTTTATTGTTGCTAAAGGAAAAAATAGCGCTGAAACCAGAAAATAAAAAGATGGAATGCTATCGCAGCCAACTCTTCACTCCCTTATTGAAATTGCAAAAGTAATTACCCTCTTCTTTCATTTTTATGGTTCTTTTTGCATCCTTAACCTCAACTTTTTCACTATTGCTCTCTTCTTCTCATTACCATTTCATCACCTTTTTAAAGTAAGGGCATAACTTTTAACGAGATTTGCACTGCCCATCCATTTATCTAATCTTCGGGTAATATTCTGTTGGAGATAAGCAATTTCTGAATAAAATTAGCATACTAGCGAGTTCGAATATCAGCATTGATTATCATGGATATAATTGGAAATGCCTACCCTTATTACCATTGATCGTAAATCAACAATTCATGTTATTAGGTCTTATGGGTAAATTTATATTAACGGAGTAGATTCTCTAATTTCTTCTTTTCGATTCTTCTAAGGGACAGGATACACAACCATCGAAATGAATATCACCCTTTTAAAGTAAGGGCACAAAGGGTGGCCCAAGGTTCTATTTGCTATTCTTATTCTGGGCCTCACGGTAATTCTGCTCCCTCATTCTATTTAGTCATCATGCCACACCTAACCTAAGTAAGGGTCGAAGTTCAGATTTGCTAAACCGTCCTCATGCTTTGAGACTGATGATCAGCCCCTACTTAAAGCATGCTACCCATTAGGTTATAAAGAAAGATATGGGCGAATCCGCTTTATTGCATTTGAATGTAATCATCCCGGGCCGACACGATACAATTGTTCAAGTGTTTTCAAAGAAGAAGGGGGGTAGAATCGAACCCTTGGCACCACTAAAGATTTGGGCTCGTATTTCTTCCTTTCGATCAAGTACAGAGTAGAAGTGGGTCAATAGCGGCATCGGTATCGGTATATACTTGGATGTTTATTATTCTTTCTCTTCTTCTTTATTTCTCATGCTTACTTTGTAGTGTGGTATAGTTCATGCTTTAAGTAGGGGCTGACGAGATTCTTGTTATCAATTCCTATAACTCTGAGAATTGGGAGACCTTCGCTGTCTTTACAGTAGGTTCTATTTCCACACTCTCTTACTTTGAGTTCTCTGGCACCCTACTGGGAGGCTTCGAACCATTAGCGGCTCATACGGTTGGCTATCATCAAATGGTTGGGATTTTCTTGTTGGAGATTCATCTAACTTATCTTATTAGAGTGTAATATACCCCTTTATATTCTTGATATTAATCTGATCGATAGACTTCTACCCTACAAAATGACTGAATGCCATACTTAGATTGACCTTGAGCTAATGTGAATCGAGCTTCTGATACCTCGTCAGCATGCTTATCGGTCTACCTGGTCACTTGCTTTTAGTCTAACCTTCATATATTCATACCCAATCCTTTGTGTCATTGTTTTGACATGAACCATAATAGCCATAATTCAACGATACGATCCAGTCACCTATTGAAGTCACCTTAACAACAGAAGACAGGTTAGTCATATCCGAACGTAGAAAAGGAAAGGCCCTCTGTTCTAGCCGTCAATATCAAGAAAAGACAGAAACAAAGCCTTCCGCATAATATCCTATTTCTGAGCCTGCTTGATAAGAAGCTGCTGCTTGGGTTGGAGTTATATCAGTTTATTCAATAGATGAGTTGATAAATGTTGGAGCAAAGAAGATTAGTTCCGAAGGTTTGTTTAACTGGGTTTCTAAACTCTGGAACGAAGGGATTAGTTGTCAAACGAAGGCAACTAGAGCTTCGTTGTTAAATGAAGGAGCGGAGTTCTTAGTCTCTTAGTGAAAGTGAGTTAAGGTCTATCTATCAACTTGCCTATTTGCTTTCTACCTGGATTACCCCTATCCTGCTTTAGGACCCCTCTCTTAGTTGTCTGCATTAATGGGATCGTCCTTCCATCCTAGAAATCCATTGGGTTGCTATGTGCAAAAGTATCTGCAAAATAGAATAGAAAAGAAAGAGTCTCAATCGGGAAAGGTAAATAACTCATTCTACGTCCTTACTGTTTACTGTTCTCGCCTCGACTGGGAGACAGAACTATACGCTCTCGACAGTTTCCTGAAATGCATCTTTCCTATGCCTTGACCTTGCCAATTCCTTTCCTCTGGCGATAAAGAACCTCACAAAGCAATGGATACCCTCCGCATGTGCGACAAAAGTTCTGTAGTTCTGTATTCGCTTGATTGACAACCTGGTATGGTTGTAAGTGTAGGGATTGCTTTCTATATTGATTCAGCTTCTACTCTAATAGGTTAGCTAGTAGCCCCATCGCTGGCTTATGCTCGTATTCTGCTTTCTTCTTCCCCAATGGATTCTAGTTCTTATGAAAGAGAATATTAAACTGCAGAGGGCTCTTAGGCTATGTATTTATTTGCTTTGGATTCTGGGATTCCCAGTGCTCTTGTATTAATTGTATTAACGATTGCCCTCTAAAAGTAGCATGCATGACGTAAGTTAGTCTCTCCGCTCCTTTAAATAAGATAGAACAAACCTCCGTTGAGATCTATCTAACCTTG
>JAYMSW010000518.1:0-21937 GCA_036897725.1 Erodium texanum | reverse complement strand
GAATAAGAAATGTACCTTATTTTTAGATTATTTTTTGTGGTTTATATAAAATTATCGTAATCTTCTTTTTGTCTGTACATGTTTGACAAGAATAAATTCATAATGGAATTAAATAATGTTTGGTCTAAAATTCAATACGATATGTTATAGTGAGTATCGTGCATCGCACGGTTTTTGACGCCAGTTTTGTCTGGATTTAGGTGATAGTTTCGATTGAAATAGATGCACATCTATTGCGCCTTAGGTCCTCATTGTTATGTCTAAGTCTGGTTTAAAGCAACGGGCTACAGGACTTTTATTCCCATCACTTCTAGATTTGTGAGGATTATTGTCTTGCGAAAATGGTCATGTATATCTCTTCTTGATATATAATATATATGACAATCTTTTTTATTAAAAAAAAGAGCCGACTGTAATTAACCTTGATTTTTATTTTCTAAAGTGTATAAATGCCTAAGAGTAATGCAACAATACAAGACATCTGGAACATTTCATGTTGTGACTAAAATAATAAGAATTTTTATTAATCTTAGTGCAATCACAAATTTAAATCTCACTCAAAACGTACATATATTAAAATCAAATATCTTTATTTGTACTAATTCATAAAACCGATAAGTGTTACTATCTTTGCACGATACAATCTATATATATATATATATATAAGAGGATATTGAGGATGTGACTTGAACTCTTGTATGCTTTCCTTTCTCTTCTTCTAATTTTTTTTATTTTCTTATAATTAGATTTTTCTTCTACCAAATTTTTTCAGGAAAATAACTGTCATGTCAAACAAAAAAAAATTGCGGTATTGTAAAATCAGTTGTAAGGATAACGTGGCTCCATAGATGAAAAGAGTTGTATTTGTTTCATTCTTCACAAATATATGCATCAAAGTTTCAAACATGTCATGTTACTCACCTGGGTTGTCTGCCAAGAACCTGATAGCAACCCAACCTCCAGATGGAACACCTATGGTGTTCCTTTCAATGGGGTCAACAAGATTGAACTTTGCAGGGTCCTTGTTCGGATCATAGTTCCCAAAACCTTGCCCAACAACAAAGAAGTTGAATCCATGGAGATGAAGAGGGTGGCTCTCAGCACCAAGAATGCTCGTATCCTGCATCACAAGCTCCACACTTGTGCTAAACGGCAGAACCACCAGTTTTGTTCCATTGCTCACCATAGTATTGTTCGGGGGCGTGCCGGTGTAGTTAAATGGATGAACAGGTGAGGTAGGAAAATCAGTGGTGTAAACACCATTGGATTGTCCTGAGAAGTGGGCTTGAAGAAGTGCTGTGGTTGGCAGGGCAAAGGAGGCATTGTTCACTGAGGCTGCAAATTTGGTTGCATTGGTAGGTCCTTGACATGTCTGGTTTGTAGGACATGGGGTTGTGCCAAGTCCTACTGTGAAGAAGAAACGCTTGTCCGCTTTCTGAGGGACATTAGCAGGGAATTGGGTGCTCGCCAAGCTACGAATCTTTTTTGAGAAACTGGTAGCAAAAGAAGTGTCATTGAGAGCTGGCAGGACTGGTTTGAAGAGTGGAAGCTTCTTCATTGAGACAACCTTATCAGATGCTAACTCGTATTCTAGGATTCCAGCAACTGTGGAGTTGTCAAATGTTCCAAGACCGGTCACATAGGGTCTTGCAGTCATCAGGAAGGTGGCACCTGGAAACTCAGGCTTTGTCTTGAGAAGAACATTTGTGGTCTGGCCAGGAGCTATGAGCAGAGTGTCGGTTTCAAATGGCTTGACATAAATGGCATCAGCTTCCACAACTGTGAGGCTGTGATTTGCAATACTAAAGAAGAGTTCGTCATTTAAAGCAGCATTGATGAATCGAAGAAGGTAAGTCCTCCCGGGTTTGACCTTCAACTTAAACGTATCTGCAAAATCATACAAAATCTTCAATTCCATTTCACAAAAAGACACTGCATTCAAAAATATGCCACTTCCTAATACATGATATGCTTCACCTTTTGCAGAGCAGTTATACAGAAGTCCTGGAAGGCCATTGAAGGTGTAGGCATCAGACACATTTGGCCCTCCACCAGTCTGCATAGCTTGGCTTATCACTGCCTCTGTATCTGCATTCCACCACTCTCCTGCAATTCAATGGTAAGGCTTGGTTATTTCGGGTTAACGCGGTTGAGTTTGTAAAATTTAAGGAAACTGGTCTAATTGCATACCGAAGATGATGGGAACTTCCTTATAGGGTTTGAGAAAAGGGTAGGGGACATTTCTCTTGGGGAGGATGATTATAGGGCCATAGAGAGTTGCTCTTAGCCATGAAATATGGGCATGCCACCAAAGAGTCCCTCTTTGGCCAACAATGGTGAAGTTGTAGACATAGCTTTGGCCACTTTGTATAGGGCACTGAGTGACATATGCCGGCCCATCAGCCCACCCACTTCTAAGTTGTCGAATGCCATGCCTGTATGCATCAGAGAGGTCAATAAAAACATGATCTGAAACAAAAATGTTTCACACATTGCATAGAGGTGTTTATGCTTATTAGTTATTAGTACTTACCAGTGAATAGAGATATTGTTTTGGACATGATTAACGACTTTGATGAGAAGGCGATCGCCTTCTCTAGCTACAATTCGGGGTCCCGGGAACTGCCCATTGACTGTTACTATGCTCTTTGTATGGCATAGTCTTGTCACATTTTGCATCTTGATCTACAATCACAAAACATTAAGTTAACACCCATTAACTGTTACTAAACAAGCTCTTTATATACAGCTAAAAATGTGAGTTTTTCTTTGTACATACATCAAACTTGTAGTGCCTGGTAATGCCTTCATTACTGGCTAATGCAGCATCTGGAAACAAACACATAATGCAGATTATGGAGAAGAGAGCAACACCATTGATGAGTGCTGATGATGGAAGAAGACGAAGACGGACAGAACCCATTTTTGTAGCTTCTGTTTCGAGCTGAATGAAGCTGAAAAAAGGCTGAGGACTCGAGTCTTGGAGAGGCTGTGAATTGCTGAGCTTTGAGGTGCAGTATAAATAGAGTTGATGAGGAAGTGTTTGGTAAGTATGATACTATGAATTGTTTACAATATGATATGTTTTTTTATAGTATTAAACTAAAGGAAGAGTGTGTTCTTGGGAAAAAAGCTAAGGAAGACAATGCTTGAACTGGTTGAAGCAAAACCCAGATCATAGTTGTTAGAAACAACTTTAGAGTGCTGTCAAAGACAATCAATTCATTTGACCTCCTTTCATTGTCTGTAAAACCTTATCGACGGATATGTCAGATATTTACATTCAAGAACTTGGTTTTGCAAACACTTAAGTATAATTAGCAACTTCTAAGAGTACGATTTGTGCACATTCATAGAATTATGTGTTCTTGTCTGGTTAGGATCACTAAACTTGAAGTTTATGATCAAGAATGTAAATTTTCCAATGTCATGGAATGTGAGTCAATGGGTTGTCATTGGCTTATCAGAATTCTTCTATAACCTTCTGATCAATGAGTCATCGTAAAGTATATGTAGGAGTAGTGAGCTTCACAAAAGTAGAGCATGGCCTGTAGTTTTCTAGATTGTATATATATGTATATGTGTATGTAGAGCATATTTCAAGAGTTTCAGACAAGAAGTCTTTTTAGGAGTTAGCTGCATGTTTAGTAGTTTTCGTATGTTCCATTGTTGTCAACATCAGAGTCTATGTAGGAATAGTTGGACAAACTTCCCTTAAGAGACTATTTTCTCTCAAGCAATCTTGACACTGAGACTGATGCTGATTTTCATATTACCTTCTTCTCTTCTCTTATTATTATTGTTTTCCTTGTTTTACTACAAACAGGCAATATGTCCATTTCAACGAAAGATAACACGAATGTTTGTCCGATATTGATTTCAAGGAATTTTTTATCAGTAATTCATACTCTAATTCTTAATCGAATGAGTACATATTAAGATCTGAACTTGGGATCTTGCGTCAACGTAAAAGATTTCTATGAAACTCATATCATTAACTCTTTTTCAACACCCGAATATACATTAGATAAACTTTCACTAACTACCCGAAGTATGCACCATTCTTAACTAATTACTCTGAAGTTTAAAAAGTTTTTGGGGTTTTTTAATCTGAACTTATCTTAATCCGTTAGATTTTTTTAGTGTGAAGGGGAAAATAAAACACCACGTGAAATGAAACAATTTAAAAAGAAAATGTAAAGTAAGGACATTTTTGTCATTTTACACTTAAAGGTTGACGAATTAAGTTAAAATAAGATTAAAAAAAACTTGAGGTTTTTTTCAAATGATGTATCCTTAAAGTTAAAGGTAACCGAGTGAGATTTTGACTATACATTAGGTGGTTATGTAGACTGTAACACTTCATTTATCTTCTTGAAAGTTAAGATTAGGGGTTACATTATCTTTCACCATGCATGAATCAATGCTTGGAACATTCTTAAACTAAAAAGACTTGCAGAACATGATGAAGTCCAGAGAAAGAGAGTACTACACTAAAGAACAGTTCTAGAAATCAAAAGTTAATTGATTTTTATTAAGGTTACTTCAATCATGTTGACAGTCACCAACAATATTACATAAACCTGTCTATTTGTCTGTCAAAACAGAACAAAAATACTAAACAAATCAATGCCCACATGAACATAAACTCCAAATTATTCCCCTTCAAAAAACAAAGTAATATCCAATTCCCATCTTCATCTTCATCTTCAAGTTCAACACTTGGGAAGATCCGCGGGCGGAGGAGGAAGCTTCTGGTTAGGAAGCTCTCCATCTAAGACAACCCAAGCCATCTTCAATCCCCAGCTGGTGTGAACTTCCAAATGGCAATGCATGAACCACACCCCTGTAAAATATGATAAATTGTGATCATTAACCTTTAAAAAAATCGATAAATGGTGTTAAAGTTTGTGTCTTTTTTGTTTTTGTTACTCACCAGGGTTGTCTGCAAAGAACCTGATTGCAACCCAACCTCCAGAGGGCACACCAATGGTGTTCCTCTCAACAGGGTCAACAAGATTGAACTTTTCCGGGTCCTTGTTGGGATCAAAGTTCCCAAAACCTTGCCCAACAGCAAAGAAGTTGAATCCATGGAGATGAAGAGGATGGCTCTCAGCCCCAAGAATGCTTGTGTCCTGCATCACAAGCTCCACGCTCGTGTTAAATGGCAAAACCACCACTTTTGTGCCATTGCTCACCATAGTATTGTTCGGGGGCGTGCCAGTGTAGTTAAATTGATTCAATGGTGAGGTAGGAAAATCAGTAGTGTAAACACCGTTTGATTGTCCAGAGAAGTAAGCTTGAAGCATAGCTGTGGTTGGTAAAGTGAAGGACACATTGTTCACTGCTGCTGCAAATTTGGTAGCATTGTTGGGCCCTTGGCATGTCTGGTTTTGAGGACATGGGGTCGTGCCAAGCCCTACGGTGAAGAAGAAGCGCTTGTCCACTGTCTGAGGCACATTGGCAGGGTATTGAGGGCTCGCCAAGCTTCGAAGCTTCATCGAGAAATTGGTAGCAAAAGAAGTGTCATTGAGAGCTGGCAAGACTGGTTTCAAGAGTGGAAGCTTCTTTTTTGTTGAGACATCAACCTCGTATTCTAGGACTCCTGCAACTGTGGAGTTGTCGAATGTTCCTGCACCGGTCGCATAGGGCCTAGCGGCCATGAGGAAGTTTGCATTTGGGAACTCTAGTTTTGTCTTGAGAAGGACATTTGTGGTTTGGCCTGGTGTTATGAGAAGTGTATCGGTTTCAAATGGCTTTACATAGCTTCCATCAGCATCAATAACTTTGAGGGTATGGTTTGCAATACTGAAGAAGAGCTCGTCGTTTAAAGCAGCGTTGATGAATCGAAGAAGGTAAGTCTTCCCAGGCTTCACCTTCAACTTGAATGTATCTGCAAATCATCAAGAATCTTCAAGAATTAAGAACATGCTCACAAATCATAAAGAACCTTCAAGACAATGGCTTCTTTTACCTTCAGAAGAACAGTTATAGAGAGGTCCTGGTAGACCATTGATGGTGTAAGCATCGGACACATTTGGCCCTCCACCGGTCTGAAGAGCCTGGCTGATCACAGCCTCAGTATCCGAGTTCCACCACTCTCCTGCAATTTTTGTTTTTTTATCAAAAATAAGGGAAATGCAATGTCGCAAGTATGAGAATTGAAATCAGTGACCTCATGCTTATTACATGAAGTCCCTGTCACTTCATCCACGGCCCTTAATCATTAGTGTAAGTAGTTAAAGATTGGGACTTTGTTTATGTAATACATTTGCTGATTATTACCAAATATGATGGGAACTTCCTTGTAGGGCTTTGCAAAAGGGTAAGGGACATTCCTTTTGGGGAGGATGATTATAGGGCCATAGAGAGTTGCTCGTAGCCATGAGATATGGGCATGCCACCAAAATGTCCCTCTTTGGCCTACAATGGTGAAGTTGTACACATAGTTTTGGCCCGTCTGTATCGGACACTGAGTCACATAGGCCGGCCCATCAGCCCATCCACTTTGAAGCTGTCGAATCCCATGCCTGTAAAGTACAAAACATCATAGGATCAAAAACATCGAATCTCCAAAACAACAAAAGTATCCAACAGTTTGTATGTAGCAAGCACGAGGTCGCTACTTCCAGTCTCCATGTCTTGTTATTGTTCATACCAGTGCAGGGAGATATTGTTCTGGACATGGTTGACCACGTTGACTATGACACGATCGCCTTCTCTAGCCACAATGCGAGGCCCAGGGAACTGCCCGTTGACTGTGACCATGCTCTTGGTGTGGCATAGCCTGGTCACATTCTGCAGCTTGATCTGCAACACAATGTTGTACACATTAACATTGTCACACTAATGATCCTAGGAATGAAACAAAAATGAAGTTATGTTACATACATCGAACTTGTAGTGCCTGGTAATGCCCTCAGAAGCATTGGCTAGTGACACGCTGCATAGTATGGAGAAGAGAACAAGTCCAGAAACTGCAGCAGAGTATGGAAAATAACCCATTTTTGATGCTTTTGTGCTTAGGATTTTTGCAGATTTAGCTGTGGACTATGAATGTGTCTGAGCTCTGAAGTCCCATGAAGTCCTATATATATACATATAATATCTATCTTTTTTTAGTTGCTTGGATGAACAGTTTCAGACAGGCCCAGAGAGAGTAGTTGATAGGCCAACTTTAGAGTGATTTCAAAGACAATCTAATTATATGAGCCTTTTCAGTGGTCCCCTAAGTACCTTACTGGTTCAAAGATGAACAGTGTGTTCAAATTCAACATGTCTGAATTAGTAGCATGAATTGGGTTGATTGATCAGTGTAGCTCCCATCCTAATCTTACACTATATCCATGAAAGATGGCTCTTTTTTTGTAGGTGCCTTCACCTTTTTTTATAAAAGTAATCTTAACACTATGTAATTAATTAGCACTAATCATGTTTAAGGGTACGGATGAAGTGAATAAGTACAAGGATTCATGGTTTGGAGTTGTCCACGTTAATGATACTGAATCATATTCCCTTTATCGTGAAATTAAAGATTCAATAATAACGTCTGGTTTCTCACTGTTATCTTTGTGTGTCTTTTACTCGTGTCAGTTATATTTAATTTGTAATAAAACGTGTATTTGTAAACTGATAAAGCGAACGAGTTTTGGTATAAAGATGATGAGCATGTGACAAGAGTTTCAGACAACAAGTCCCTGTAATTGGTAGCTATACTGTATCTATACATTATGTCTTGTAGTTTTCATGCATTGTCTGTTTCATGATGAATTAATATTTGGAGAACCTTGTCTGAAGCTCCTTTCACCACAATATTTCTGTTATATTAAATAATTGTAATGTACAATTTTTGTTAATATCAACAGCTAGATTTAGTATAAAAGATAGGGTATGGAAGAATCTTGGACCAATTAGGAAAGATCTGGTGACTAACTAAGGTAACTCTAACACCAAAAATGGAAAGATGTAGACCAACAAATGTTCACAACCTATTTCACCAACCCAAGTAGCCCGACAAGAAATTGACATAGCACCTCTTGGTTATGACCAGTCCCACAAATCATCCCTGGTAATATTAGCCTAATACAAAGAGTAAAAGAGACTAATACCTGTAAATCCAAACGTAAAAACCTTGTAATTGTGATTAGAGAAGTTATTGATCATAATTGGTTTTGTAAAGTTTAAGGAAATGATGTGAAACACTGTAGATTTACAAGGATGTACAACGTTAAATCGAAGCCTCATGTAAAAGACCCAAAAATTGCAATCAGCTTGCATCTATGTTGGGGCCTATAACAAGGTGGTGTATTTTGTACATGATCCAAGAACGGCTTAATTCACATGGTGTATTACAATTCTTGGTTACTTTTCACCATCACTCTGCAACTTATTATCTGTACTGGCAGCTAATTCTTGAAAGATCTGGTCTTCGGACATGGGTGGGCCCAGAAGAGATCCATGAATCTGCATCGTCAAAGATTCATAGGTTCAACCTAACAATGTAACATGTCTGTAGATTTTTACAAGATAAAACACCATGATAATGGTGAAGTTTACCATGGCATGAGATTTGAGAGAGGAAGCGTCATTTGCAGATGGGTCTTGAGGTCTGTGGAACAATAGGTGTGCTATGGACCGGTCTATTGGATTGGTGTTAGTCTCAATATCCATAAATCCCGTACACCTGAACGACAACATATAACATATAAGAGTGAGGTTAAGAACTTAAAACGCAAACAAAACCATAGCATGAACCAATTATATTTCCACACCGAAGAAAAAGACTTCAGGTAATTCTTCCTTAAGCACAATTACTGTAATAAGTTTAACTTATTTGGCAAAAGTGTTCAATGATCTTATTTCTTTGCAAGTTTTTGCATGCTCGGTATGCTATCAATGTTTCATGCAACCTAATGAGTAATGACAAACACATTTAAAAACAAGTACTAGGCAGATAAATGTAGAGGAAGCAATGTCTGCGTACTTGTTTGTTTCATCGGCAGCCAATGCTCCATTTCCATCTCTGTCATTACTTAGGCCACCGCTTGGGTTTAAGCAATTGTGTCTCTGTTCAGCACTTCTAGCCAAGCGGTATAGACTATCCCTTATGCACAGTTTTGTCCTGATATCCAGCTGAAAGCAAGCAAATTCAACTCATTTCATTTGGAATTTTGAAAATTAGAAATAATAATCCAGAAAATATATATATATATATCAGTATTTGTGAGATCTAAATGTAACAAATTATGCAATAATGCATGACTTGATTAAGCTTAACTTCTAATATTGAGAATGCTGCATAGTAGAAATTGACCACAGTACCTGCTCCATAACTTGTTGAAGCTGACGAAAACTAGTAGCTTGCGGTGAAACTTCATCTGATACAGAGCTCATACAAGTACTGTCTTGAACATTAGATGACTCTAACTTGGCTCGAAATCCTTCCCCTTCAGCTTTACTATGGCCATCAATCTCATAGTCAGATCGATGCATTTGCTTCTGACCTGAAACATGAATAATATCTTGACTTGCAATATCTGCATGCTTGAAGTCCTCACTGAATGGAGCTTGTACATCCCTGGGAGAAGGAGACGGGTGACTACTATTTTCAGACAAACTTGGCACTGAGGTTTGATCCGAGGGGTTGCTGAAGTCCAGGTGCATATAAGGTGCATGAGTCTGCATGTAGGCTAAGGTAGCAGATCCTATGTTTTGTTTATGTTGTCCTATATCAGTAGGATAAATCACTTGATTGGGTTTAGAAGAGTTCTCAAATGGATGTTTGACATCACTACATTGCTCTAGGTCACTAGAATGATGAAAAGCATCACCATTTTCTGAATAGCTATATTTTCTTTTCCCATCTTGACCACCATGGTGCTTTGACTGCTTCCTTTGCGAACTTATCTATTTAGTAAAAATAACACATTCAGTTTACCACATAACATGAGAGCAACGCAATAGATGTATCTGGCTACTTACTATGCCAGACAACGACTGACTTTTCCTGTCAGAGTCATCAATCGAAGGACCTGTCTCATTTTGCACAGAAGGTGCATTCTGTTCAGATACAATTCTCAACACACTTGACTGAGTTGATTCAAGTTTGAAGCCAGACTTCACTGCCTCTTCAGATCCTTCAGGAGCACGTGAAGGTGGAAACCAGCACAAGTCATCATCATTACCAAGACTTCCCAGCCCAAAAGTCGAATCACAGCTCCTGAAAAATGTGTTGGCAATACATTTGGTAAGATGCAAATGACCTAGGAGAATAAGAAAACATATGAGAAACATAGCGTAAGTAGTGTTTTTTGCCTACCCAAACATCCTATCAATGTCCTCAAAGTCTCCTATATCTGGCCACTCAGAATACAAGAGATCACTACTTTCTTTGGCTTCACCATCATTACCATAAAAGCTCAACTCTTTGTCTGTCTGAGAAATGTGATTGAGTGCATAATCATTGGCACAAAACTCAGTACCAACTGAGTCTATGTTGTCACCTTCAAGACAATGTCCAGACATCTTTGAATCATTAGTAGTTCCCTCCTTCTCCAACATTGTATCCTTCTTGGTCATCCTTTCCTCTCCATGTATGACGTGTTTTGTTGCATTACTAGCATTACCAGTCATGTCAATCACTCCATGTCTTGCTTTCTTATGGCTATCACCTTGAACTGCACATTTATCCCCATCTTCATCACCAGGACGAGGCACTATATGATTGTCACTTTCACCAAACTCATCCCAGAGATTATCTTCAAGCTGCAGCATCATTACTAACAATTTAATCATATTAATGTAATGTGAACATATCCACAAAATGAACTCAACACAACATTGGTGTAATATATAGATAAAGTAGCAGTATGCAAAATATTAGCCCTTAAAGAGAAAACAGAGCAAAATGACCAATCAAAGAAAACTTCAATTAGAGAAATAAAGCAAATTGAAGTTGTTAAAAATCACAAAACAGATGATATTCACAGCACTACCAGTCATGTCAACTACTAGTGCAGTAGTGCTTTGCTTCTTCTTTTAGTGACAAAAATAGGACTTGATCATATTGAAGTACTTGATAACCAAAGAGAATAGAAACCCAACAAATAACAATCAGCTGTTACAATGTCCCACAGAAAACTAGCACTTGATCATATAAGCCATATTTATACTTTTCAGACTTGATTTGAATGAACAACGAAAGTTGCTTACCTCATACATGCACAAGTCTGACATTCCTCCAAGATAATCTATCCCCCACCAATTACATATGCAACTCTTTTTGAAGTCATGTTTACGACAAATTATTGGCACTTGTGATTCTGAAACAGAAAACCAAGAGTGCATTACAACCCATGTCCCTGCACTCAAATCATAAAAACCTTGACTTTGAGATCAACTAGCAAAGATAAGAAACAATAGTGATAACGTGATTTGTGGCTTGGCCCAGCCCCAATAAATTCAAAGTTGATCTATAGTTGATTCATTATTTATTTGAACAAAAATTACTGTTTAGTTATGTGATTTCACATTGAATATCAACTCAATAATCTCAATTAATACAAATAGAAACAAGATTATTATTATAACTATGATGAAAACAAAATCCTTAGCCTTATTATTTCACACATTTTATCAAATATCATCACAGTTGATCCTAATTGAACTTCACCTGGTAACAAAACGAAGAGAAAGCCACGAAACTAGCTGATAGTAACACAGAAGTATAAAATATCATCAAAAACTAACGGAAAAAGTGAACTTAGATAATGAAAGTGTAAAAGTGACGGAAAATCTCAACTGAACTAAGCCTAGCAGTTTTACCCTGTTGAGTTTGTGCTCACTTTTAAATTTCTCTTTCATTTCATCCCTCTCCAGCAACTTAAGTTGTATAAATGCCCAATCAATCATTTCAGTTTTTGACCAACTATGCATGTCCTATCAATCATTTCAATTAGTTACTTTTCTGGCTTAGCAAATCAGTTCAAATAGCAACATTAAGCTGGGTTAAGTTATAATTTCTACACCATTTATATCTCCAAACAAATTCCACAATCAAGAATATTGATCTACACCACAAACTTATAATTTCTACACCATAAAATCAGTAAGTTTCACATGATCCAAAACTTTGTGCTTTCATGTTTCCCAACAAATTCAAATACTAATACTGAGCGGAATGAAGAACATGTTATCATTTTTCCTGCTTCTTCCTATATTGATTAACCAAAACACCAAAAAGACTCAAATTTTCAAATCCTACACTTTTGGAGGGTCACCTCACCCAAACCTTCACCGCTGGCTAGTTTCAGACTTCAATTTCAGATCCTCTACATATACTGATTACTATAATCTCATACAAAATAAGAAAATAGAAAAAACCACAATCTAGTCCCAACAATAGCTTCAGTACCAAACCTGCTCAACTATAATCTCATACAAATTCCAAAAAAGAAAGAAAGCATATACTGAGAAAATTATCAAAACAAGCTCCAGTTCCAGGATTATCCAATCAACCACACATCTTAAAAATCAAAACCGAATAAATTTAGCCAAAAAAATTAGAAAAATCAATGACAGCACATAAACTAACCTGCAAAACCGCAACTTTCCGAGAAAATCCTCAACTTTCCCGGAAAATCACTTCACTTCGCCGGCAGCTTCAGCCCTAATCACTCTCTCTGTCTCTGTCTCTCTCTCTCTAGCCTCCAGAAATTTCCTCCTATCTCTCTGTCGAAAAAGATTTTGCTCGATTATTAATTTTTACTTTTATTAATATTTGACATTGAAAAAAACAAGGGTTACGAGTGAGCCACGTGTCGAGTAGACCGATACAAGGTCGGGGTAGATATCAGAATTCGTGGACGAGATTGCGGCGTTGAGATCCGATCATTTGCGATGTTATAATTGGACCACGTGTGGGGTCTCCTTCTGACAGCACTACACGTGGCGTGGGGCCACATTAAGGCCAAGTGGGTGCTGCTCCTGCGCGTGCTTACGTATCACTTAGACTTTTTGATTAATTAAATTTTTTTTTTTAGACTTGGGTTGGTGGTTGAGGCATTTTGTTTGCCGACTCTTCAGCTTTTCTTTTATTGCATTTAGACCCCTCAAAAGGAAGCTGAACTGGAAGGTAATATTCAGTTCTTTGAACGACAAGTCGTTTTGGAAAGGCAATTTAGAGCGTGATTTACACGCGCCGAGACCCGGTACTTCTCGTGGTAACTAATAATTAAATCCGATGATAATTTATTGGTTAATAAACCAAACAAAAATGAGAAATTAGAGAGTTAATGAAAAGTTTTGTTCAGTGTCAAGACTCACTCTTTGTGCTCGGCGTCTTTTATATACCTCAGAGAGAGGCCTTTTCGTCTCTTCCTCTCCAGCTTTATTGGCGTGAAGAGACCATACAGTGAGTGTATGTCTGTTGTGAATGTAACCGTCTGCGATCCTTCAATCTTTCGCATGCTTCACCTGTTCCTCACAGAAAAAAGAAGAGAACAAATGAGATGTTTTTATTAAAATGCAATTGAAATCGCATCACGGAAAGATCGTCGATTTCTGAGCGATACCCAGACGACGAAAGTGGTAATCTCTTCTGGGTTTTCGATTTCTGGGTTGTTCAATCATATGTGATCTGGGTTTTGTGTGATTGATCGTCGGATTGGTTTGATTGTTTCTGTTTCTGGAATCACAATCTGTGTTGTGTGCTTGTGTTTCAGCTGTTACCATTTTTTTTTTATATTTTTCTTCTGGTCTTTGTTGTTGTTGTGATTGTTGAGAGATGGGGGGTGAGATGAGAGAGGACTCGGCTGATGATCAAGAATTTGATATGTTGTTGAATGAGATCCCTCATGCAACATCACATAATCTGTATCATCATGTTGATTCACATCTTAATAATCATCATCATCATGCATATGGTGGTTATGGGTGTTCTATTACCCAGAAAAGTAATGGCCTTTTCAATGGCAATGGGTTGTATGGTATAAATGATGATGACACACTGAGATACACATGCCCTTCCCCTGCCAGTGAGTTTTCTCTGCAATCTGCTGGCTCTTCCTCTAGCTTGTTCTCTGGTGGCTGTGCTTTTTCTGATACTGGATCACCAACCTCTCCTCCACTAAAGGACCTGAAATCTCAAATGCCTTATAATGGATTTCTGATGGACTCGATAATTACAGATTCACCTGTTAGGAAGAAGGCCAATGAGAGCTTGGTTAATGAATTGAGTCTGTGTAGGAACCTTAGTGCAATGTACTTAGGTAATGGGCAAGAGGATGCTTCAAATTTCACTTGTTGTCCTATGGACCAGCATGGATTTAACATTGCTAATTATGGGGGTTGTCACAAATTTGGGAAAGTTGCTCCTGATTACACTCGACTCCAATCCATAGAGCAAATGGGAGCTTCAAACTTCAGAGGCTCTCCAGTGGATCAGTATGGATATCAGTTTCATGCTAGTTCCATGAGTGAAAGTCTTGGGGCTTTTCACAATTTTGCAAGAACTCCTACAAGGTGTGATGTGGAGATGAGTACACTGTTACTTGGATTGCAGCATGATTATAGAATGGGTAGTTCTGATTCTTTATTTTCTCAATCGAATCGCTGCAATATCCCAATAAGTTCTGCATTCCAAAGATTGAATATGCAGACTTTTAATGATCACCAGACAGGAAGTGTGCCATCAAACCTAAAGGATTATATGAGTAGGCTTGCGAATGCTTACACTTCATTCTGCAAAGAACAGCAAGGGATGCATTTGAATGAAGATAGAGCTCATGACATGCCGATATCTAATGGGAAGATTAGAACACCTTCAAAAGTTATCGGGCCTCAAAGGAGTCTTGAAGCTTTTATAGATAAGGACAGCTTTATCATTCATGGAGAGGACTTGAACAAGGGGCTAGATCATGCAAGAGCTCAGTGTAAGGGTTCCTTACATGAGATTGGTGTGACAAAGTGTTTACAAAGAAGGTCACAGCTAGACAATCGGCCTTGTGAAAGAACATATCTACCACCTAGATATAAATCTTTGGCAGAAGCACAAGGCTATATCTACTTAGTAGCAAAGGACCAGAATGGTTGTCGGTTCCTACAAAGGATTTTTGATGAAGGATCTTCGAGAGATGTGCAGATAATATTTGATGAAATAGTTGACCATGTAGCTGAGCTTATGATGAACCCATTTGGGAACTACCTTATGCAGAAGTTATTAGATGTATGTACTGAAGAACAGAGAATGCAAATCCTGCTCATGACTACCAAGCCACCAGGAGAGCTCATTAGGATCTCTTTGAACCATCATGGGTGAGTTGTGGATGTTTCTCATGGTTATATCTTAATGGTTATCTTGGTTTTAAGTTTTAACGATTACTTTTGTTTCTTCTCAGTACTCGTGTAGTGCAGAAGTTGATTGAGACTCTTAAAACCAAGCAGCAGATTTCTTTAGTTATATCCGCCCTTGAACCTGGGTTTCATTCTCTCATGATTGATGTGAACGGTAATCATGTGATCCAGAGTTGCTTGCAGTGCCTTAGCACTTCTGATAACAAGGTGATGAGTGCACTTCTTGAGCTTCTTGAGTATATGCTATACAAATAAAGAAGGGTGCGGATAGTTATTACGTACTATACGTCTTTTGCACATAGCTATCCCCAACTTTAAAATGGTTTTTTACAGCTACCTAAACTTTCAAAAAATTACAGATAGCTCTTTTTCGTCAGAAAATGATGAAAATGCCCTTGACCCTAATCTCGAAATATACCACTTTTTCTCTTGCTAATAGTTTTATCCTTTAAGGAGCCTTTTTACATCTAATCAAAATGTTTTTGGTGGTTATAAAGTCTTTTATGATATTCGGGTCAAGGGCATTTTCGTCATTTTTTTGCCAAAAAAGGTGTTGTATTTGTAATTTTCCCTTACATTTTATTTCCTAGTGGATATCTTACCTACATACGTTGTTTGGCAGTTTATTTTTGTTGCTGCTGCAAAATACTGTGTTGACATTGGAACTCATCAACATGGGTGTTGTGTTCTGCAACGATGCATAAGTCATTCAACCGGGCAGTATAGAGAAACCTTGGTTGCAGAAATATCAGCTAACGGGCTTCTTCTTGCTCAAGATAGTTTTGGGTATAATCACACTCGTATCGGTTTATTAGCATTCCTGTTGCTTAGTGCGTAACTGTGTGGTCTCTTTTGCAGAAATTATGTTGTGCAGTTCATCTTGGAGTTAAAAATCCCATCTGCAACCTCGACCTTGATTTCTCAGTTTGAAGGGAACTATGTTCATCTTTCGACTCACAGATTCAGCAGCCATGTGGTTGAGAAATGTCTTATGGTATTCAATGAGAAGAACCGGGCAAGAATCATCCATGAACTACTCTCTGCTTCCCACTTCGAAAGATTACTTCAAGACCCTCATGCCAATTATGTCGTTCAGACAGCTCTTCGACTCTCTGAGGTCTGAGAACTCACTCCCTCTTATCACTATTAAGCATTTCTTTTAATTCTTGTCCACTGATTCTTGTTTTGGTTATCAGGGTTATCTTCATAGTTCATTGCTTGAAGCAATTGAAGCTCATAGAGCTGTTGTGCGCAACAGCCCGTATGCAAAGAAGATTTTTTCTCAGAAGATCCTGAAGAAGTGATGTACATTCTCTCCCATGTAAGCAGTGTTGTTGTTCTACATAATTATTATCTATGTTTGGAAATCCGGAGTATCTGATGTTGAAGACAGACAGTTTTGTCATCTCGGGACAAAGACAAAGCGATTTTGTTTCTGGTTTCACTAGTTTTGGGTTATTTCATGTATCATTCCATTGTCTTGTTCGATCTATGTTTTGAGTTTTCATTTCGCTGTAATGAGATTGTACAATGTATAGCATGCAAGGACCGGTTCCTGTTGCTGTACTAATACAAACTCAGTTCTAACTCAGTCTGTTGTTTTGATTTGAGAAGCAAATAAAGTGTAAGAGAATTGGATTGATTTTGTTAATTTCTTCTCACAAATGGACACACATAAAAAGGCCAACTGAAGATGATAGTCCATATGAATTGACCATAAACAAATGACTACTCGTGACTATTCATGCACATGACCACCTGTATGTATCGACCACGCGTCACCTTAATACAACATTAATATGCAAATAACATGATGAGGGTGAAATTTCCATTAAGATTTATAACGTTGTTGTAAATCAAACCCCTGAACACCAGGTTACAAGGCGACTTGGACCATAAACACATTAAAAAATTTACTTGACATAAAATTACATGTAACTTGGTAGCAAGCAACACAGCATGTAGAGTTACATGACATAAATTATTAAACCAAAAACAAACACATTAAAAATCAATTAGTAGTTAAATAGAGGCCACAGACACAGCTTGACAGTGAAGCTTCATTGAGAGAATAGTTCAAGCAGCACCAATCAAAGTAAGAAGCATCTTCTGATAATCCCCAGAAGTATCTCCCTTTATAGTATGATCCAGAGACCGGTTGTATTTCTTATGGTACTCCATCATTATACCCTTCATCGAGAACTCAGCCTGAGTCACAATGACTCTGGTCAGAGACTCCTCCTCGGTCCCGACCCCTACCATGGCCCGCCGCAGAACCTTCTGAAAGTACTTCTCAGGGAACGTCAGGCATTTTATAGTGCCCCTCAGAAAAGCAAGCTCTTTGTCCTTCGGATTCTTCAGCTTGATATCCTGTCATATCCTCGTACGTTCACCATGTTCTAGCTTTTTGATCGGCAATAAAACAGTAAATTCTAACCGAAATTAACCATAGATCAACCTCCAACCTAACTTCAACTCCAAACTAGATGACCTTTCCGGGGTGAGCTACTTGACCACTAGGCCAATCCAAGTGCACTCATTATGTTCTTATTTTTTATTAACAATAAACTCTAATATAAGTTAAATGTAGGTTAACCTCTAATCTAACTTTAACCCCAAGTCAATTCAAACTTCTACTTCTAGAGTGAGCTACTAGGCTAACCCCACTGGGTTTGTAATGTTTTTTTGGCTGACAATAAAGCAGTAAATTCTAACACATGTTATCTATTGGGATTCGAAATTATAATGTATTTGCTTTACATCCTGGTTAGAGTTGCAACATAATATATGGGACGAACTTCAATACAAACCATCCTTAGAATAAAAAACTAAAAATCATTATTTTTGTTTGAAAATATATATTTTCACACAGGTGTGGGAAACTATAGCCTATTGTCTTGCAAACTATGAAACTTGTGTAAAAATATACAATTTTTAACCTATTGTATTATATTTTCCAACAAAATAATCATTTCTAGATTTCTATTGTAAGAAGCAGTTTCTATTGTAATCCAACTCTCTATGTATATATACCTTATTAATGCGGTTCTCAAATTGCTCATGATATTGCTGTAGTGTAGCACTTATTTGAGCCTTGCTTCTAGTTGACAAGATCCCAACAACGTACTCATGATAATAGGCCTCCTCTGAGATCTTCTCATGGAGGATCTTGGCCTCCGATCTTGCAAGTAGCATGTCAACCTCAGGCCCTTCATACCGGTAAGCCGTCAAAAGAGGCAACAAGAGCTGAAACAAGATTATGCAGTTATTTTTAGGGAGCTGATCTGTGTAATATTATAGACTCTAGACTTTGTCGAAATAACAATTACTATAGCCAGTTTAAAATGAGCAACTAAACCTGTTTTAATTCATTTAAAGCTGTGTTAAAATCATAATTACCCTGCGAGGGTTCCCAGTTAAGTGATGAGCCACATCTTCTTCGAGAGACCTCTTGTTGCGAGCAAGGTAGGCTTGGCGCACCAGAAAGAGCTCGTGCGAGGTTCTTGCGCAAGCTAATTCCATGAGAACGTATTTATGTTTTGAACTCTTCTTTCTTACAGCTTCGTAAGCTAGCAAGGCGTCACGATCTATAGGAGCCAGTGTCCATAGAAGCACTGCCCTCTGTTTGGATGACAAGAAAATCAGGTTTCTTGATACACATTCTTTGTTATGTTGATACTGAGGTCCAGAGACTGACCTCGAAACTACCGGAGATTTCTTTACGCAGAGCTTTGAGGAGATCGACTCCATAGGTCTCAACGTAAGTTTGTTGAATCACTTGGCGCTGAGCTGCGTTTCTGTGGCCTAATATGGATATGATCTTCTCCTCAT
The DNA here is from genome assembly GCA_036897725.1 of Erodium texanum. Lineage (NCBI taxonomy): Eukaryota > Viridiplantae > Streptophyta > Magnoliopsida > Geraniales > Geraniaceae > Erodium > Erodium texanum. The sequence goes on along the minus strand of JAYMSW010000518.1, from coordinate 2,755 downwards.
CTGTTCCCCATCCTGCAAACCAAAAAAAAAGTATCATATGATTTGATTGTTCACAACTATGCAAAAACTGGGTTTTCATGTAATCAAGAAGGTTAGGAACCTACAAGGATTGATCAGATGGTCAGTAAGCTCCCTTGTCTCTTTTAGACAAGAGGTTTGAATCTCAAAAACACGTAAGGTAACAGATCAATTCACAAAAGATTTCTCATATTATGAGAGATTTAAGACGTCATAAGAACGTATTAGCACAATGCTAAACTCAGTTTTTGAGACAATCGACAGGTGGGTAATAATACAAATCCTAGATTAGTTTCTTCAACTCATAGATTTCAAGAATTCCAAAATCAATATTTGAAGCTAGCCCTATTACAGTTAGGGGTGAGTAAAAAAACCGTCAAACCGAAAAAACCGCTAAAACCGATCAATCCAAAACCGAAAAAACCGAAAAATGAAAAAACCGAAAATAAAAAAACCGTTGGTTTTCGGATCGGATTTTTTTCGAATCGAAAAAACCGAAAACCGATCGCCATCAAGATAGGGCAAAATTTGAACATTTTTAGTTAAAGTCCAATTCATTTATGTTAAACCCATATTCTCATTAAGTTCATTTTTTTGAAATTATACTCACTTTTAAATGAAATTCTATCTTACTTACTTAATTTGTTTAGAATTTAGTTAGTTTATATTGCATTTGTGATTTTTTTAATAATATTGGGAAAAAAATATTATTATTTTTAATTTTTCTCGGTTTTTTCGGTTTTTATCCGAAAATAACCGGCGGTTTTTGGGCGGTCGGTTTTTTTGTTCGAAAACCGAACTTCGGATTTTAAAATATAAAAAAACCGACCAAACCGAACGTTGCTCACCCCTACAAAATATGGTATGGTAATAACGTTCTATAATCGGTAAGTAACATTATAGACTTTAGATTTGGTGAAAATAACAATATATACAATAAACATTAAATGACCATAATTCGTGTACCATTTCACAACAGACTGGGCTAACGATACAACAAACACATATATAAGATAACCCAAAACAAAACAGCTGTAAATAAACAACCATTGTCCTCACTAGAATTCGATTATTGGTGACTAAAAAAAATAACTTCGTTAATTAAATTAACTTTGATGGCAACTAAATATTAAAATAATCCACAAGATATGAAAAATATATATGTATATAAATAGCGTCACAGTTTTGATGTTACAAAACATACTATATATAGCATTTTAGTAGTTACAAACAACATCGATATGGCAAGTGCTAAAGTTTATTCCATTTTCCTCTTGGTTCTTCTGGTGCTCTTCAATGGTTAGAACAATTCACCTGGTTACTCAAATTGTATATATATTTTCAATATTGCTTACGATTCATAGTGTCGAAACTCATTGTTGTTGACTTTAAAATTTGCAGGTTCAGACAGCAGAGCTTCGAACATTATTATCAAAGAATCAACTAATTCATTATGCTGCAACGATCACCCAAATTTAGGACAATGTCATTGTTATTGTTAGATTCGATATATTTATATGTTTGCATCGACATTTTTTAAATGGTGATGGTAATGATTTTTTTTTTTTGAAAGAGGCGATAATAATAAGTTAAGTGCTGTATTTCAGTGTTGCGGCTAAAACTGAAAATTGTAATGATTTGACAATGTACTCTTTCCTTTGATTATGCTAAGGAAATAAGAATTTGAAACATTGAGTGATGAATGAATTTTGCTGTCTCACTTGTTTGTCATAGTTTTTTTTCTAAAATATTTTGTTCCGATTATAATTGAGAATGGCAAGAACAAAGTTTTGAACTATCTCTTTGGAGACAGACGGTGCAAGTCTTACACTTCATTTTTAAGATCCCAAGTTCGAGCTTTGTTGAGATTCAATGGAGTTTGAGATTATGATTAGATACCATTACATGGCACAATATTATCACTTTTTTGAATATTTTAATCTTCATTTGGCATCAACTTTGACAAAATGATCGAACAACTTGATAATTAATTTGATTTCCGCTATTACAATTTTAATTTTCGAGTACACTAAAGATTAGTGATTCTACTTCAAAAACGTCTCAAAGTGGGTGTACTCTAAAGTTATGAAAATTTATGTAGTAGAGATTAGTGATTGTCTAGTAAAATATAGTATTTGTAATATGTTTGGTAGAAATATTATTTTACTACAGCTTAATTTTTGAAAAGAAGAACAACATTCTTGTTTTGAGATATCAGATTAAATTACTTTTTTTTATCTACTATATGTCTTTGTTTCTTTTCTTCTTTTTTTTTTCCTTTTTTTTATTGAAGAGAACTTGCCTCCATTTTATATATCTTAATAGATGCACGTTACAGCGCGTGGTCGCATAGGGAAAGTCGTCATAATTGGCGAAATTACAACTATCCCAAATACAATTGGGAGGTACATCCAGATCCGGAGGTTGACAAACTAAACCCAGACACAGCTGGGAGTAACATCTATCTACTACTATCTATCTATAATATGCGAATCCGGTCTGAACCTAACAAGTCGTCCTCTTGGATTGCACATCCCGACAATCAAATTAGCGTTTGTTTAGCAAATCTACCAGATCCTCAAGGGTTCCAGAGCCTGATTTGCACATCCGCCAAGAAGAGCTTCGGAAAATAGGCTCGACCGTCTAGGGGAAAATTTTCGCCGCATAAACTGGTTACGATGGCCAGAGCCAAGCCCAGCCGAGCTTAGCCCCGGATTGCGCCGTCCCCACTCACGGC